>JAPKLY010000680.1:78353-170060 GCA_026898435.1 Prunella vulgaris
CATTCAGCACAGCCTGATAGGTTATTCAGCCCAGTATGTGTAACCTTTTTGCTTCGGACTTACAGGATTCAGGTGAACTGAACCAAGGCCTAAGTCAGGTCTTAAGTGCATTCAGCACAGCCTGATAGGTGACACTTACTCTTCACTAACTAATTTCTGTCCTGAGTATGCTTAGTGTACTCAGTAGAAACATCAGCCAATGGTACTTCAGGATTGACTTCAGGATGAATCAGCAGGCTTCGATCTTCAGCTTCAGAACAGACAATCTTCAGCAAGACTGACTGACTCCTTCAGGATGGTTTACACTTCAGACTTCAGTAAATTGGGTCGACTCCAATATTCTTCAGTCTTCAGCATGGTCCTCCTGTACTGAATCTCTAACCTAACTATCCTGAATTATTTTATCCTGAACAGCTATACTTAGGCAAATTCATCAGGGGTTTTGGGATCTTATCAAAACACTCAGATTGTCCCAACAGTTTACATTGTGGAGTGGAACTCTACAGCTGAAACTACCTACTTTCTAGCTAATAATTCCAATGAAGTTAGTTGGCTATGGCACAAAAGAATGAATCACATAAACTTTTAAACCATGAATGAACTTGTGAATAACAGACTTGTAAGAGGTCTGCCAAACACTAAGTTTTAGAAGGAACACTTGTGTGATGCTTGTGTCAAAGGGAAACAAATCAAGAAGACTTTTAAAAGCAAGACACACCCAAGCACTTCAAGAACACTTGAATTACTGCATATGGATATTTTTGGACCCATAGAACCAGTAAGTATAAGTGGGAAGAAGTATACTTTGGTTGTTGTAGATGATTACTCAAGATTTTCTTGCACTGTGTTTCTAAGAAAGAAGAGTGAAACTCTACAGACATTACCAGAACTGTTAAGAATGATTCAGAATGAAAAGAACTTGAAGATTGTGAAGATCAGATCATATTAGATAGAGGAACAGAATTCACAAATCAAATCATTGAAGAATATTGTTCATTATATGGCATAATACATGAGTATTCTAGAGCTAGAACCCCATAGCAGAATGGAGTTGCAGAAAGGAAGAATAGAACACTCAAGGAGGTAGCCCGAATAATGATTGTTGAAGCAAAGTTGCCTAAGAAATTTTGGGCAGAAGCAACAAGCACTGCATGCTATACTCAAAATAGACGCTTGATAGTGAAAGATCATAAGAAGACTCCATATGAGTTATGGAAAGGAAGGACTCCTAATATCTCTTATCTACACAAACTTGGATGCAAATGCTACATACTGAATAATGAGAAAGAACACCTCAAGACTTTTGATTCAAAGTCAGATGAAGGTATCTTTTTAGGTTATTCTAATGTTAGTAAATCATTTAGAGTGTATAACAAGAGATTAATGATTGTGGAAGAGTCACAGCATGTTGTTTCTTATGAACAACATAGCTCCCCTGAAGAAATTATTGAAGATTCTAAAGAGGACAACTCTACAGTCACAAGTCAACAGCAGTATGTTGAAATCAAAACTCCTGTAGAATTGATCAACAAAGGCTTTGGCACTGTGATAGTTGAGTTACATCCATTAGAGAATGCTGAAGATTTAGTCTATGAGAATGTTCAAACAGAAGTAGAATCACCAACAAAAGGACCTGATGAGTCTGCAGTAGGTGAATCAACAACTGTAGAGAACAATGATCAAAGACTAGAACCTGAATCAGATTTGATTTGGTTGAAAGATCACCCCCCTGAACATGTAATTAGAAACCTATCAGATGCTGTAAAGACCAGAAAACAAGTCCATGATGTAATGTTTGCTACATTTCTTTCATCTTCAGAACATACTGATATTCATGAAGCACTGCAAGACGTCAATTGGATTATTGCAATACAAGAAGAATTGAATGGTTTTGAGAGAAATCAAATATGGGAACTTGTTCCAAGACCTAGGAATCAAAAAGTGATTGGAACTAGGTGGGTGTTCAAGAATAAACTTGATGAAGATGGAATTGTGACCAGAAATAAAGCAAGACTAGTTGCTCAAGGCTATTGTTGTTGGTCCCTAAAGAAGACTTTGAGTCTTCTTGTTTTGAAAACAGCTGACTATACAATCAGCTGAGTGCGCAGTGTCTTTTTGTGCGGAAACGTTTTTAGTTAAATCCTTTTAGTGAAAACCTTTTATTTGGTGCAGCAAGTAGGAGCAATTAAAATAAAGCAAATAAAAACACACAAGATTTATAGTGGTTCGGACCAACTGTCCTACATCCACTCTCCTCAATCCAACTTGGAGTTGAGGGGCTCTCTTACTCACTTACTTCCTCCCTTACAACCTTCGAGAGAAATCTCTCTTACAACTTGTTAGTGCAACGACTGCAACTAACTGATCGACTTCTACAAAGTCTTACAAAGGAATAATAAATGTGAACGTGTTTGTGTACAGAGGAAAAATATTGTAGCCTATCTGCTAGTGTAATTGCGCGTAGGATTGTTTTTATTTTTCTCTCTTGTACTCATATTTATAGGTATCAAAAACTAGCCGTTAGAGTTGACTAGGATTTGAAATCCCTATAAATATGTAATCAATCAATCAGAATGATTGATTGATTCTTGATCTCCAGGTTGATATCTTTCCATTTTGGCTTTGATCTTCAATCTAATTTGACTTGATTGATTGCCTATGATTCTGGAAATCATGTTGCTGTGATCTTGTCCCCTTGACATGATTGACTTTCTGTAAATAGATCTTCTATGCAACAGCTTCAGACGACCTCAGCTGCTGTTGGTGGTCCTCGTCTGATATGTTCAGGTCTCAGCTGGTATGTTGAGTCATAGCTGTCCTGAACGTGTCTCAGCTGATCTGGGTGCTCCTCTGCTGATTTTGTCCTCGTCTGATTTCGGCACCTCAGCTGGTCTGACATCAGCTGACCTGGACCTCAGCTGATCTAACCTCAGCTGATCTGACATCAGCTGACCTGACATCAGCTGATATCTAGCACCTCAGCTGACCTTCACCTAAGCTGACCATCCTTAGCTGATCTGACCTCAGCTGATCAGCTGACCTCCCATGATCATCTGGTTTTAATGGCATCAAAACATAAGGGATTTCCCAACAATTGTCAATCTGAAGGCATAGATTTTGATGAATCCTTTGCCCCAGTTGCAAGATTAGAAGCTATAAGGATATTTCTAGCCTATGCTGCACATATGAACTTTACAGTGTATCAAATAGATGTAAAGAGTGCATTTCTTAATGATTTATTATCAGAAGAAGTGTATGTTGAACAACCACATGGTTTATAAGCTTAGAAAGGCTCTTTACGGACTTAAGCAAGCACCAAGAGCATGGTATGATAGATTCAAAAAGGGAATGGTTGACAAGACCTTATTCAGATTACAACATGGAAATGACATACTGCTTGTTCAAATCTGTAACACCGGTAGACTCAATCACCATAGATAATAAAATTTACATAAGTTATTATTATTATTATTATTATGAATATTTTTTTTAAAACTAAAGTGTACTTATAAGATATTTATGTATATATATAATATCTATTTATTTTTTATTTAAAATTCTTAGTTTATATATTTATATATAAATCTTTAATAAGTATACTATGAAAATATATATATATATATATATATATATATATATATATAACGCACAGCCTAATGAAAACGTTTTTCCTATCTTTACTAATAAGTTTTGTTAATTGGTTGAACTATTCTTTCAATTCACTTATCTTTTTTTTTTTTTAAAAAATACTTAATTAAGGCCCAAATTTTTGTTAGGCCTCGTAACTCATAGTACACGTACATATATATATAGCATACACACGCACAGTATGTATATATATATATATTATACACACGTACAACAATTAAGTTTGTTCCCAAACTTCTATGGTAAGTTTCTTTCATTCCATTATCTCTTTATTTTCTTTTAAATAGTGGAGAGCATTATCTGATCAAAATTTCTCTTTTTATTTTATTATTACTTTTGCTTGATCCTACCCATATGAAAACCTTTTCACACTGAGGAACCCAGAATACATCCTATTCTTATCTCTTTCTTCATCAGCTTCTGGGAGAAACTAATTTTTTCCCTCTTTTATTCATTTTGAGCATACAACGTCAGTTTTCTCGTCTGACACTCTAAACGTTAATAGCTGTACGCTATTCCCGCAGTTCCTTAAATCTCTTTTTATTTGTTGTCAATTGTATTCATTTCAGTGAAAGTGATTCTTATTTTTATTTGATAACAGTACTGATTAGATCCATCACTCCTGGTGTTTTAAATTTTTATTTTAATGCTAATGATATTTTAAAATTAACTTATTATTTTGTATTAGTGTGTTAAACTCCAAATTATTTTATTCTGATTTCTTTCTTTTAGCTTAATTGATATAAAGTATTGATGAGTTATTATTATTATTATTTTTTTTTTCCGTACATGAATATATATATATATATGTTAATTTTTAATTTTGGTATTAATTGTGAGATTATTAGTAATTACAATCCATTTTCAGAATTTGGGTAAATAACCCATTTTCATTTTAAAGTTTGTTAATTTTAAGTGATAAAGTGTTTTTATGCTAAAATTATTTTAATATTATTCTTTAGTTTTGTTTATTACTTGAAACTACGAGTGTCAAATGTTGGTTATTATATTAAGTGAATATATTCACATACGTATTATGTTATAAGTTTAGTAGATTAATAATCACATATTAAAGATTAGTATTCTTTTAAAATGCTAGCAATTTATTTCTAAGACTCTTATTTAATTATTTTAGGTGACGAGCAACTCTCTCTTTAAGTAAATTACATTTTTACAAGGACAGTCAAGGTTTATGGTCTGGTTTTATTTGCTTTGTCCCTTTTAAATGTTCATGTGAATTTTATTGTTACTTGCTACATGATATTGACATATATATTGAATTATTGGGTTGCTTCGACGGTAAGGTCGTTGTAACTTTGCGGGAACTTCGGTCCAGGAGGGTAAGCTCCTTGGAGGCAACTCCACCGTGTACAGATTGACCAATATACAGATTGGCCAATATACAGATGTATTGCTTTATGCATGCATGCATGTTATGTGAGATGATGATTTGATTTACTTGTGATATTTAATTGTGACAAAGGGAATCCCACTGAGCTAGTTGGTTGCTCAACCCAAATTTACTTAACATTTTGCAGATTAACGGGGGAGCGGTGGAGCAATGGTGGATTGCCTATTTTTCTGTTACGTATTTAATTTCAATAAATTAGTTTATAGTGTTTTCTAAATATACTATGATGTTAAGTTTGTGTTTGACAGTTTTTAGTATTATGAGTCGCATCACATAGATAATTTGAATGTGTGCTTGTTACTTTAACCAAGACATGATATACTATCTTTTGGTATAAATAATCTAAGTACTAATGTATTTTACTTTTATAATAATTATTTTCCTCTGCAAATTTCAAATTAAATACGTCTATTTAATTTATCTTATTGTTGTTTGAGTGTGATTTTATATAATTTTGTCTACAAAAGCTTTATTAAAATAGGGATGCGACAAAATCTATGTTGATGATATAATCTTTGTCTCAACCAATGAAGAATTGTGCAGAAAGTTCTCTAAGCTCATGACTGAGAAATTTGAAATGAGCATAATTGGAAATCTGAATTTCTTTTTGGAATTACAAGTTAAGCAAATGAGAGATGGAATTTTCATCAATCAAGCTAAATACACTCAAGAGCTTATCAAATGATTTGGAATTGACAGCTCTAGGCCTACCAATATACCTATGACACCTTCTGTGAGTCTTGACAAAGATGAGAATGACAAAAGCGTTGATGTAACCAAATATAGGAGGCTAATTGGATCATTGCTATACCTTACAGCTAACAGACCTGATATCATGTTTGTAGTAGGTGTATGTGGTAGATTCCAAGTTAATCCTAAGGAATCACACTTGAATTCTGTAAAGAAGATCATCAAATATGTCAAATCCACAAAAAATCTAGGATTATGGTATCCTAAAGGAGGAATTGAACTTAATGGTTACACTGACTCAGATTTTGCAGGCTGCAAGATTGATAGAAAGAGTACTAGTGGGATTTGTCAATTCCTAGGTGAAAGATTAGTGGCATGGCACAGTAAGAAGCAAAATTCTATTGCTCTCTCTACAGCGGAGGCAGAATACATTGCTGATGGAAGCTGTTGTGCACAAATCTTATGGATGCAATATCAATTACAAGACTATAGGATTGATGCAAGAGAAACTACTATATTCTTTGACAATACAAGTGCCATTGCTGTTACACAAAATCCAGTTTTACACTTTAGATCAAAACACATAGATGTAAGGCATCATTTCATAAGAGATCATGTTGAAAGAAAGGATGTGAAATTGGCAAAGATTCATACTGATTTGAATCTTGCTGATATTTTCACCAAACCTTTGTGTGAATCAAGATTTTCAATCTTGAGAGGTAATTTGGGAATGTTAGAATTGTGAAAAGACTCTGTGAAAATCACTAAATTGCAAAGACAAACTTAGAAAATTGGAAACTCATTGAAGAGAAAATGTGCAGCTGCAGAGTCACTCAACTGCAGAGATGTTAACTCTACAACTGTAGACTTGGCACGGAACTGCAAATTTCTCACAACTGTAGATTTCCATATTCTAAACTTGTCAACTGCAAACTTAGAGAATTTACAGTACTTTGTACAATTCTGAAAATTAAATGGAGCACTACAAGTTCTGAAACGTCAGTACTTAGTGACATATATTTTGGATTTATTCAGCATTTTAATTAATAAAATGTTTGAATTTGTGTAACATTTTAAAAAGGATTTAAATTCAATGTGAGTTATATTTTAGACAGACTTAATTATAAGGTTTGGTTTGAAATTTAAAAACACATAAATTTTAGGTCAAAGACAGTTATACCCCTGTTCCGTCTTAAATGAGTGTTTAAGGAAATGTATTTAAAGGACTTTTCATCCTTTTATATCTTACTTTACATTCGGATCACCTGAAAGCAAAAATACTACCTATCCCTCACCCTCTAAATTCATCCAACCAAGGCAATGAAAGTAATCTTCGGAGCCCTGTACGACTTTGAAGAAATACAGAAGAAGCATCCCACTGATGCAATGGAAAGTGTAGTACAACATATTGTGAATCAAGGGATTCATTACTGTCTCACTCATATCCCAAGAGCTTATGATGACAAGATTGTACACGAGTTCTACAAGAATGCTGATGCAAATGTGGAGAGGAAATCACTCACTGTGAAGATGCAAGGAAGAAATGTTAACATCACAGCTGAAGATATATGCAGAGCTTTACATTTGAGGAATGAAGGTGATTCATATGACAATCTCAACTTTGCTGATGAAGACAAGAGATATTGGAGGAAGTTCACTGCAAAGAAGTCGTTTCCTAAAAATTGGAAGAGGACATTCGAGAAGAACGACCTTGCAGTTGAGTATGTATATCTCTATGAAGCTATTGATAAATGTTTGATATGTAGAACTGGAGCTCATGATACTGGTACAATTCTTATGTGGGATTTAATGATTGCAATTGATAAAGAAGTTAAAATTGATATAGGAGAGCTTTTACTTAGAAATATTGGCAATGATGTTGTAAAGGCTGGGAAAAACAAAGGTTTTGGAGGTAGGTTTTTCCCTGTTTAATGGTCATGAAGGACAACCCATTCTGGTTCATCGAATTATTGGGAAAGCCAACTTCAAGAGAGGAGCTCTGGATGCTCCTATGGCTCCTAAATCAATGAAGAGGAAGAAGAACAAATCTGAAGCAAAAAGAGTACAGTTGCTAGTCATCTAAAGCATTATGAGAGGAAAAAGAAGGATGTAAGAAGGAAACTCTTATTGGTGGATGAACCAAGTGAATCCGAGGATGAAATTGATAGAGAAAGAAGGCAAAGGAAACATCACTCTAGGAAAGCTACAGAAGAAGAAATTGACAAGTCTAGAGCTGTACACTTGGCAAATGTACAGCCTGAGGTAGAAATCTCTGAAGAACAAGCTATTGAAGCACCTAAAGCTCAAACTGAACAAATCCCTGTTGTTCCAGTTGAAAGAATAGAAGGATTTGAAGAGGAAAGACAGAGATTTGATGACTGGAAGATAGTAAGGGAAGAATTGGAGAAATTGACAGTTGAGGAGAGAAATTTGTTACAGTGGGTTGTTGACTGGACAAATTGTGATGATGTGAATGAACTTATGAAGCCCAACTTTCTTGATGAGTTTCTTGCTGAGAAACTAAGAAAGAATAAAGGATAGGGAAAGCAAGTTGTTGCTGAAGTGTCAGAGAAGCAGAAAATCACTAAGTCAGCAGCTACAGCTTTGAGAGTTGCAATGGGATCTGAGAGAGATCCAGAAGCTGAATTTCCTGAAGCTAATTATGAGGTTATAGGCTCAGAAAGTGAAGAGGATATACCACAGAGATTTGGTGAAGGAAGTCATCAAGTATTTGAAGCTGAGGGCTTAACTACTTTAGCTGAAGAGGCAATCTTGTTGGAGTCTGCAGGAGCTAGTGCTGCAGATCCAGTGGTGAATATTGATGAGACAACTCTTGAACAGTCTGATTCAGAGAAAGAAAAGGAGGCAAAGAAGGCTGATTCACCTTGCAAAGAGCCCAAAGACAAGCCTGATGATGATGAAGGTAATGATGATGATGCACCAATGGGTGGTGCTCAAGCTCAACCTGTGCAAATTAAAGCTTAACCCACTCAAGAGGCTCAAGCTGATGAGCAGATTATTGATGATACCTCTAGGAAAATTGATGAGTGCAAATGACTTATTCAATCCTGTCACTAGTATCTTCAATCAACCCCCTCCTGCCATGTTCACACTTGAAGAAATCTATCAGCAGCACTCCCCTACAGAGTTACTCAGCCTTGGAAAGAGAAAATATAGATGACTATATAGCGGATTTCTCTACTAAGAAGACAGATATTATCTTAACTCCTAGCAAGCGGAAGGCTACTACTGAAGACTCTACAGCTGTAGAGTTGGTACCTTCTAAAGCTCAAAAGACTGTAAAAGGAAAGGAGTTGGTGATTAGAGAAGGTGATTCTGAAGAAGAAGATAGTGATACAATTCCCAAGATGACACCTACAGAGGTTGTATCAAAGTTGCAAGATTTGGAAGATTCTTTCAAAGGAATTGAAGCTGAAATTATCAAGAAAGTGAAAAGGGTGCCTGATGCCATAATTTCTCAGAAAGTAAGAAAAGGAATGGAGGTTTTGGTAAAGAAATTGGAAGAGAGAAGTTTGGAAGAAAAGAAAGTACTGGAAAATAACGTTAAAGCTGCTGTGGATGGGTTACCAAATCAGAATGAACTGGTCAGACAGGACATTATTCAGAAGACAAGAGAGATCACTTCTCTACAGTCAGATATTAACTTAATGTAAGATGATTCTTTCAATCTGAAGTTGGAGGTTCAAAGCATGAAGAATGAGATGACTAGGATGATCTCTAGTAATGAATGCATGAAGACAGATCTTATGAGCAAGTTTTCTACCATTTTGTCACATATTGATGTTGGCGAAAAGGGGGAAAGTAAAATTGAAGAAGAGATCAAGAAAGGTGATAAGGTCACTGAGGATATTTTGGAGAATGTTAAAGACATTGGAAAATCTTTTGGCTATGGAATTCGAAGCTGCAAAGACAAAGGATTTATCCATGAGACTAGGAGAACAGCCAGAGGAAAGATCAAAGCCTGAATAGATGAAGGGAAGTTCTAAACAAAGCAAGATCATATAACTTCCTAAATCTACAGTTGGAAAGAAATCTACAGCCCAAAAACTTGGATACTGGGAAAAGACTGTGAAAGAGTCTCAGGCAAGGAAGAAAGAGAAGGAAGAAAGATAGAAAGAAGAAAGAGAGAAACAGAGAAAGAATGATTCTGAGAAATCTACAGCTGCTGTCACTGCTCAACCTTTGAATGTTCAACCTTTAAGCATGATACCTGCTGAAGAAAAGAATGAAGAAGCTGAGAATGAGAAAGTTATGAAGACTGAATTTGATATTCTTTGGGAAGAATTTCTGAGTATCTGTAACAGGCGTACAGTGATAAAGAAAATCAAGTATAAGAAAGACAGATTTCAGAAGTTTAAAACATTGAAGGCGCATGGAACTCTATACAGAAGACATAATGCTCATCTCCTTGGTGGAAAGAAGAAGAGAGCTCCACTTCCTAAGAAAATTTTCAGTTCAAGAAGAGAACTAGAAGAATTTGAAAATTATGAGTTCATGAAGCTGATGAAGTACATTGAAGAAGATGAGAAGAATATAAAGCTGACAGAGCAAGGAATTTTCAAGCCTCAGAATGAATCAGATGATGAAGATGATGAGGAAGATGCTGATCCTAAGCACAGAAGGAGATGAAGACTATGTTTATAGATTAGACACTAAAACTCCTTAGTTTTTAGTCTAATTACATTTTGCAAGTTGTATCTTGAACCCTTTTATTTATGCAGCTTTTCCTTCTGTTTGGTTTTTTGGTTTTGTTGTTGTTATGTTCTTGTTTCTGTTCTTTTTGGCAATATCTTATTCCTATGTATTTTTATTGTTTTGATGATGTGTTTTGCCAACATCAAAATAGGGGAAAATTGTTAAGTACCTTGGTCTAGATTTTGATGTGTGCATAACATATGTTTAATTGGCATAATTTAATCTAACACTTGTTCTAAGGAAATTGGTTTTTGAAAGTTATAGTTGTAAGTGAAGTCTGCAGCTATATACTTGATCATTCTACAGCCAGACATGACCCTACAGCTGTAATATTTCTCTACAGCCGATTTTTCATATTTACAGGACCCTACAACTGCAAGGTTGAAGACCCTACAGTTGTAAAGACCGTTTGAAGAAAGGAAGTACAAGTCAGAGATTATTTGAAGATTATGAAGACCCTTAAGCACAATTAGTGTAACTCTCATGCACTCACTAAGAAGTACATAAGAGGAGGCTATTTCTTTAATTCAGGAGGATAATGAAGATTAGTTTAAAGACAGTAAGAATTATGAAGAAAAGGACAATAGTACAATCAGTACTATCCTGTGTGAAGAATGATGACCACCTCACAAATGCCAAAAAGAGAGAGAGGAGCTTTTTCCGGATTTCAAATTTCAAATTTCCAACGTATAAGTCACACCACTCAATCTATAAATAGAAGAAGTCCTCAGAGAAAGCAACAACAACAACCCTGAGCATACAAGCATTCTGCCTAAGCAAGTCTACAACCAACAAATTCTCTGATATTGTTTTTCTTGTGTTTATTCTCTGTGTGATTCATAGTATAGTTGGTTAGGATTTTCTTAGAAAGAATCACACCTTTTGTTGTTGTTCCCTCACCTGTTTTTATTTTCTACTCAGTGTAGATATCTCTTTGTGAGGTTTTTGTTAACTCTTTGTGAGTTGTATTCTGAGTGAATAGGGTAGTTTATCTCTTCTTAGAATATGAATCTGAGTGAACCTGGTTCTAAGGGGGAACTACTTGTATTGATCTTAGTGATATGATCTTAGTGAATTTGGCACCCAAGTGGTGTAACACTGGATGTAGGTTGTCTTTTTATAAACAGTGAACCACTATAAATATTGTCTATTTACTTTCTGTCATTTATATTTCTGTATTGCATATTTATTTACTGTTATATTCATCATTCTCTTAAAATAGAAGTGCCTAAACTTTGTGTTTTTCACAAAGAAACTGACGCTACAGCTGTAGACTTTTCTAAGTCACTCAGCTGTTAAGTTTGTTTAAATTGGTTTTTCATTAACACTCACTTTTATTCGGCTGCACATTAGAGTATTCTCAATACACTTTCAAGTGTGAGAATCCCTCTGATTTCTTGTCTACAAGTTATCTTTTTGGTTGCAAGTTTTAAACTCTGCAGCTGTAAACTTCTATAGTCCACAGCTGTAACCTTTGTGGTCCTGCTTTTAAAACCTCTTGTAGACTTTTTGTTTTTGAACTTATAGAGAATACTGTAAGGTTCTAGAATCCCCTCTTTTGAAAAGTTTGAAAATCTGATTTTGACTCAAGGTCTATTCACCCCCCCTCTAGACCTTGACCACTTAAGGGACCAACAAGGGAAATGCATTATATTATAGTGTATATCCCTGTTTATTATAGTGAAATAACTGCACATATGATTAAGAAAAAATTGAAATATCAGATTAGCTTGGTCGATCATCATCTAAATTTTATATTTTAATGCTTAGTAATATACAATAAAATATTTATTATAGGAGCTTTTATAATATATGCAACAATAACTGAATATTCATTGCGCGAAAAATGACATAACTCTTTATTCGCACGAATCACATTATCATTTATTGATATTTAAGGTTTGATGCATATTAGTTATGGAAAGTCTGATCAATCAAAATGGAGTGTTGACATTATCTAGGATTTAATACTAAATATAATTGTTGGTCTCTTAAAGTGGTCAAGGTCTAGAGGAGGGTTGAATAGACCTTGAGTCCAAAAAACGTATTTTCAAACTTTTCAAATATGAGGGATTCTAGAACCTTATAGTAACCTCTTTAAGTTCAAAAAGATAAGTCTACAAGAGTTTTAGAAACTGGACCACAAAGGTTACAGCTGTGGACTTTAAGAAGTCTGCAGCTGCAGAGTTTAAAAAACTTGCAAAATAACAAATCACTTGTAGACAAAGTATTTGAGAGATTCTCACAATTGAAATTGTATTGAGAATACTTCTAATGTGCAGCGGAATAAAGTGAGTGTTAATGAAAAACAATATAAACCAAACTTAACAGTTGAGTGACTTATGAAATTCTAAAGCTGTAGAGTCAGTTTTTCTTTGTGATAAACACAAAGTTTTATGCACTCAGGTTTAAAGAGAATAATGAACGTAACAAATAAATTAAATATGCAGAACAAGAATTTAATAGACAGAAAGTAAATAGACCAAATTTATAGTGGTTCAGTGTCTATAAAAAGACCACCTACATCCATAGTTACACCACTAAGGTGTCAAATTCACTAAGATGTGATCACTTAGATCAATACAAGTAGTTCCCCCTTAGAACTAGGTTCACTCAGATTCCTATTCTAAAAAGAGATTAAACTACCCTATTCACTCAGAATATAACTCACAAAGAGTTGTACAAAAACCTCACAAAGAGATATCTACACTAAGTAGAAATTAAAATAGGTGAGGGAACAACAATAGAAGGGTGTGATTCATACTAAGAAAAATCCTAACCAACTATCCTATGAATCACAAAGAATAAAAACAATAAAGCTCTCTTAGAAAGTTGTTGGCTGTAGACTTGCTTATGCAGAATGCTTGTATGCTCAGGGTTGTTGTTGTTGCTTCCTCTGAGGACTTCTTCTATTTATAGATTGAGTAGTGTGACTTATCCGTTGGGAATTTCAAATTTGAAATTTAGATAAGGCTCCTCTCTCTCCATTTGGCATGTGTGAGGTGGTCCTTATCCTTCACACATGATAGTACTGATTGTACTATTTTCCTTTCCTTCAGAATTCTGGCTGTCTTCAAACTAATCTTCATTATTCTCCAGATTTCTTTAGAAATAACCTCCATTTAAGTACAGTTTAGTGAGTGCTTGAGAGCTACACTAATAGTGCTTAAGGGTCTTCATTAACTTCAAATAATCTCTGAGTTGTACCATCTCTTCAAACGGTTCTTTGTAGCTGTAGAGTCTTCAATCATGCAGCTGTAGAGTCCTGTCAATGTGAAAAATTGGCTATAGAGAAACTTTACAGCTGTAGGGTTATGTCTTGGCTGTAGAATGATCAAATATACAGCTGTAGACTTCACTTACAATTATATGTTTCAAACACCAATTTCCTTAGCACAAGTGTTAGATCAAATTATAAAAATTAACCACATTGTTTTGCACACATCAAAATCTAAACCAAGGTACTTAACAATAATATTAAGTTGTTTTATGTCATAGTCATCCACTGATCTCCCCACTCATGTCGAGGCCTTTTTCTCCGGTTGTATATTTGATATGATGCCTTGAACACTTCACAAAACCAAAAGCCTACTGAATGCACCACTGATAGGGATATTATTTCCACTAAGTTGTATGTATCAGTGCTTAGTAATATTCAATAAAATATTTATTCATTGTGCGAAAAGTGATATAACTCTTTATTCGCACGAATCACATTATAATTTATTGACTTAAGGTTTGAACATAATTATGGGAAGTCTGATCAATCAAAATGGAGGGTTGACATCATTTGGAACAAATTATAATATTAGTTGTTTTACGTCGTGGTCAACCGCAGATCTCCCCACTCTTAAGGCGAGGCATTTTTCTCCCAATGTATACAACGGCCAGTGGGTGCTTCTGGTTTACATGGATAACCAATAGCAATATTTTGTCATACCTAGTAATAGATAGTAATGTATTTTGTAAATAATTTTCATATTGACTAGAATCAGAATTATATATTGTGAGTAAAGATATTGCTATTTATTTGCACGAGTCACATAGTTTTTTTGACAATCAATACTCCTCCATTCAAAAATATATTTTGTGAAACGATCAGACTTATGTGAATATATAAATATTTTGAGGGTGGAGTTTAATGAATAATTTATTATTTTTGATATACAAAGTGTAGGTGGAACATCCCAATAAAGAAACTATGCAATATATTTTGGAAGAATAGTATTTAAGGTTTGATACCTAAATTATTAGATTTGAAGGGATCAAATTATCCTTTTGATTGAATTTGTACCAATATTTGAGATTTTAAAAATTGGAAATTTCAGCCTTTGAGGCGTGTGATAAGAGTAGCTCTCGTTGGTTACTTGTATTCTCTACTTTTAATATTTGCATCTTTGTGATTCCACTTTTTTTTCAACTCCAACAATTTAGTCCGACCTGTCGGATCATGACGAAGGCCGACAATCGCATAATAGCATTGGAAAGGGGCATGGAATCATAGTAGAACAAGTTGGAGAAGGGCATGGTATCGATCTCAACGATGGCTGAATCAATCGAGGATATCCAGGCCTCGTCAACACACTGACTAAGGGGAAAACTATCTGTCTGGAACCGCTATCCCTTGGAGAAGTATCCTCTATGTATGTGCCTTCATCACCACCTGTGGCAGCAAGCGCCTCAAACCCCATAATTGAACTGCCGATCTTAACGGTAAAAATCCGTTCTCTTGGCTCTCCCTTGAGGAACAGTTTTTTGCTATTGAGAAGACACTAGAGGGCATGAAACTGGAATACACCTTTGGAAATTTCAGCCTTCGAGGCTGACTTGATCTAATATTGTGCAAATAAACAAAATCCAAACCCTCAAGAGGAAGAGATCGTGTAGTATAACCAAGTATAGGGACAAGTAGTATCGAACCCACAGGAGGTAAAACTAAGAGCAAATTATTTGTGTATTGTTTGAAATTAAAGAAAAATAAAATCCTAACTATGAATTGAAAAAGCAACGGGGTGGTTTCCTAAATTCTAAGAATTATGCAAGAAAATAGATAAATAAATAAATAAACACAACCTAAAACTATGTAAGTGCAAAGGTGAGAATGTATACTCCGAATATGATTCTGTTGTATATGTGTGGGTAATGGAGTTAATGATAGGTTAGGCACACCGAAAATAATGTTATCTTTAAAGGTATTAATTCCTCCCACACAGGTGTAAATGGTTCTCACAAGGAATTGACCTTCCAGGATACAAAACCTATCTCACGGAAATTCGATAGTCACACTCTAATGAATTTCAGAAGCAGAAATCACAAGTGCTTTAATAAAATAAAAGACTCAAAATATATAGAGATACTCGACTTTTCAATATATTGAGAAACTCTAATTCTCAACTATCAATTGTATCTATTCAATGATCTTGAGCTCCACACATCTTGAGTATATATAGATACTCAAGAGTTGCATCGAAAGATTGCAACTATTACTGAAGAGTTGTACCAAAAGGTTGCAACTCTTCTTCAAAAGTCATAAACCAAATGGTTGCGACTTTTACTGGAAAGATATCTTTACACAAAAAGTTCTCTCGATTCTATTTTATATTACGTAAATACTAAAATATACAACAATCCCCCACTTATTTACATATATAATATATAATTAAATAATAAAATACACACTTGTTTTACGCAACGAATAGCCATGAAGTGGACTTAGCCTTTAACTTATGGTTGAACATGAAACCAATGGAATCAAGTTCTCGTCGTGTATGATTTCATACTTCTTTGTTTTTGGCAGCACCTATTTTCTATCGGGCCTTGTGCTTATCCTGGTCTCGCAAGTACTCTAGAATTTTACTGATGTAATCCCTAAGAAGCGGCCTCTCACTTCTCTACTTACATAGGTAGACTTATCATGAATGTCCACAACGCATCCCACATAGCTATAAGCCTACAAAGGACTAAAATCCAATCTTTACTTATTGTGGTAAATAAAAGTACATAGGTCAGATTTAGGAGCTTTCAAAATAGTATCAACCCCACTATTTCCAGGTTATGCACTTTGAAATGTATCCACGTTACCATTTCATCGATGTCTCATATTGAATTGCCTTTTTTAACTCAATGTTAAGGTGACAATTTTCCACTTATACCTTAAGATGGAGTTGGTTTCAATCAAGACATCATATTAAATCGGTAATAACTTCATATCTCTTACGAACTTTTAATTTTTTTTATTCATCTTCCAATTTGCTAGCATATTGATTTGCTAGAAGATACGTAAGTATGATTTTCTCTATTTAAAAATACTTCTCCAAATTTTATTACAAATAAAGCAATATAATTTTGCTTTTAATTTAAGTGCAACCTACATTGCCACCATCAACTCTTATATATTTTCTCAACAAATTATAAGATTAGATATATTTTGGATTAAATCCAAAATCACAATTTGTGCTCTCATGCACAATTATTAATAGGACCTTAACATCCATCTTTGACTCAAAATAATTATCAAATTAATTTGAACGAGTCAATCCTTTTGGACCAAATCCAAAACACTATTTGCGCCCTCAAAGCACAATTTTCAATAGGGTCTTAATTTCAGTCTTTGATTTAAGAATAATTATTGAACTAATTAAACGAGTCATACCTTTTTGAACAAAATCCAAAACATCATTTGTGTTCTCAAGCACAATTTTCAGTCTATCTACTCGTCAACAATTCTCAAGTGAATTATACGAGTGAAACTTTTTTAATTAAATTCAAAATCCAAATTTGTGGAACTAAATCCACACTATTAGTTGGGTTTTAAAAATTAATTAATTTGGCCCAAAGTACGTCCAACCAAATTTAATTAGTCAAACCAAATGCCACGGTTTTAATTAATATGGCCCAGCAACACATTCAATTAATTAATTTGGCCCACATAATGCCAGCCCATAAATTCAAATAATTAGTTGGGCCAATTTAAAGAGATTCATACTGCATATGTATGTGGGTAATGGAGTTAATAATAGGTTAGGCACACCGAAAAATGATCCTATCGTTAAAGGTATTAATTCCTCCCACATAGGTGTAAATGGTTCTCACAAGGAATTGACCTTCCAGGATACAAAACATATCTCACGGAAATTCGATAGTCACACTCTAACGAATTTCAGAAGCAGAAATCACAAGTGCTCTAATAAAATAAAAGACTCAAAATTTATAGAGAGACTCGACTTTTCACTATATTGAGAAACTCTAATTCTCAACTATCAATTGTATGTATTCAATGATCTTGAACTCCACACATATTGAGTATATATAGATATTCAAGAGTTGCATCGAAAGATTGTAACTATTACTCAAGAGTTGGACCAAAAGGTTGCAACTCTTCTTCAAAAGTCATAAACCGAATGGTTGCGACTTTTACTGAAAAGATATCTTTACACAAAAAGTTCTCTCGATTCTATTTTATATTATGTAAATACTTAAATATACAACTGATTCACTAGGCATCTCCTATTCGTAGGTAGTTCAACAAACATGCTATGTATTTCAATTCGCTTCTATAGAGCCACCACTATTATATGCAATTATTTTCTAAACAAAATAACTACTCACTCCGTCCCACTATAAGTTGCTCATTTTGCCATTTTCGTCTGTCCCACTATATGTTGCTCATTTGCTTTTTACCATTTCAAGAAACTACTATTCACTTCTTTATTATTATTTTCATTACTTTTTACACTATTCCCATTACTTTTTCACTTTTCTCCATCACATTACATTACTATATTAATATTTTTATACCCTTCTTAATATTAGTGTCCATCAGGTTGAGTTCCTCCAGAGCCCTCACTTGAGTCCTGAAGACAAATTAGTCTCATAGGGTGGTGAATTAATTATTCCGTTCCAACATGGGTACTAAGTCTAATTAATTCGTTTCTCACTATCATAGACAACAGTGTTCAAGGTCGGTTAATCTAAGAACCTAGACTCTTGTTTGGAAATTTAAGTACTGATTTGATTCAAAATTCACATACTCACCCATACTTTTCATGTGATATTCAATCCACCCAATGGTCATAGACATGAATTAAATACATACAATCAAGCTTAAAGCATATTGCATGCAATTTTTACTCAACAAAATGCAACCTTGAAATATAAATCACGGAAATAAAATTTACAACACATCTATATTCTTAACCCAAATAGGATTCCTCCTAATTTCACATATTCAAAGTAACATAAATTAATGCATAACTATACCAGAAATCATAACATAAATTGAACAAAACAAGAAAAGAAAATCATCCAACCCTAACTAATACATCATGGGATAAAAGATAAAAAATTCTCTAATATCTACTGGTAAAAGAGTAGTTCTTGTGTGCACTTGGGTGCATAGTATGCACTCTTAATTGGATTTTAATTTTGACTATTTCCAATCCAATTTATCTTCCGCCACTATCCTCCATTGAAATTTGCTGAAATTGAAATTCCCCACCTCTGTGACGCTGGAATTGTGAAGAAGCTGAATATGAAATTTGCTAATCTCGACATCTAAATTTGTACATGTGATTGAAGAACAATATTGAGTACCTTGTTCTAGATTTTTATGTGTGCAAAGTATATATTTAATTGGCTAGATTAATCTAACCCTTGTTCTAACGAAATTGGTTTTGAAATTTATAGTTGTAAGTGAAGTCTGCAGCTGTATACTTGATCATTCTACAGCCAGACATGACCCTACAGCTGTAATATTTCTCTACAGCTGATTTTTCATATTTACAAGACTCTACATCTGCAAGGTTGAAGACCCTACAGTTAAGAAGACCGTTTGAAGAGAGAATACAAGTCACAGATTAATTGAAGATTATGAAGACCCTTAAGCACAATTAGTGTAGCTCTCATGCACTGACTAAAATGTACTTAAGTGGAGGTTATTTTTAAAGAAATCTGGAGGATAATGAAGATTATGTTAAAGACAGCCAAAATTCTGAAGAAAAGGACAATAGTACACTCAGTACTATCCTGTGTGAAGGATGAGGACCACTCCACATATGCCAATAGAAAGAGAGGAGCATTATCTGAATTTCAAATTTGAAATTCCCAACGGATAAGTCACACCACTCAATCTATAAATAGAAGAAGTCCTCAGAGTAAGCAACAACAACAACCCTGAGCATACAAGCATTCTGACTAAGCAAGTCTGCAGCCGTCAAATTTTTTGAGAGAGCTATATTGTTTTTATTTTCTATGTGATTCATAGGATAGTTGGTTAGGATTTTCTTAGAAAGAATCACACCTTTTGTTGTTGTTCCCTCACCTATTTTAATTTTCTACTTAATGTAGATATATCTTTGTGAGATTTGTGTTAACTCTTTGTGAGTTGTATTCTGAGTTAATAGGGTAGTTAATCTCTTGTTAGAATAGGAATCTGAGTGAACCTAGTTCTAAGGGGGAACTACTTATATTGATCTAAGTGATCTGATCTTAGTGAATTTGGTACCTAAGTGGTGTAACAGTGGATGTAGGTTGTCTTTTTATAGACACTGAACCACTATAAACTCTGTCTTTTTACTTTTTGTCATTTATAGTTTTGTACTACATGTTTACTTTACTGTTACATTCATCATTCTTTTGAAAATCAAGTGCATAAACTTTGTGTTTCTTACAAAGAAACTGACTCTACCTACAGTTGTAGACTTGTCTAAGTCACTCAGCTGTTAAGTCAGTATAAATTGGTTTCTCATTAACACTCACTTTTATTCCACTGCACATTAGAGTATTCTCAATACACTTTTAAGTGTTAGAATTCCTCTGATTTCTTTTCTACAAGTTATCTTTTTTGTTGCAAGTTTTAAACTTTGCAGTTGTAGACTTCTATGGTCCACAGTTGTAACCTTTGTGGTCCTACTTTTAAAACCTCTTGTAGACTTGTTGTTTTAAACTTATAGAGGCTACTGTAAGGTTCTAGATATCCTCTCTTTTGAAAAGTTTGAAAATTTGATTTTGACTCAAGGTCTATTCACCCGCCCTCTAGATCTTGACCACTTAAGGGACAAACAAGTGGTATCAGAGCAGTTGACTTGCCACTGCTTTGATCAGTACATAGCTAGATTCTTTTTGTTTTTGAAAAACACACCTCCATACTTGCATGGCAACCCAAAATGGTGAAATCCAAGGTTCCAATGTTCTCTGTTGAGGACTATGATGAATGAAAAATGAGAATGCAAGCACATTTGTCTGCAATCAATGATAAAATGTGGTCTATCATAGAAGATGGCCCTATACCTATTGTGAAGGTCAACACTACAGCTGATCTGTCATCTGGACTAGCTCAGATCATCCCCTAACCGAGAAGGGAATGGACATAGGATGGCAAGAGAAGGTCAAATCTTGACAATGTTGCAAAGAAAACTATTTATCATTCACATGATAAAATTATGTTTAGCAAAATCAAAAATTGTAAAACTGAAAAAGATATATGGGAAAAGTTGGAAATAATTTGTGAAGGAACTGAACAAATCAAGGAAAACAAACTCATGATAGCAGTTCAAAAGTTTCAGAACTTCAAGATGAAATCTGGTGAAACTCTTGAAAAGTTTGAGTCCAGATTCATTGAGATTCTCAATGAGCTAGACTCACTTGGTAAAGATTACTTACAAAGAGAAATGAACATGAAGGTTCTCAGAGGCTTACCTTCTGAATGGGTCATGAAGGTCATTGCTATGAGAAAATCAAAGGATTTATCTAAGATATCCACCTTTGAACTCTTTTCACACCAGAAGGCTTATGAATTTGACATAAGTAGAAGAAAAGAGCCTGACAGCAGTAAGGTTACAGCTCTAGTAGCTAACACCATGCAGCTACAAGTTCTGATGATGAAGACTTGGCTCTTTTTATAAAGTAGCTCAAGAAGTTTGGCAAATGGACTAAGAAGAAGCAGTTCACACCAAAGGAGGATGGTAAGGTGAAATCTACAACACCTAACTCAACTTATTTGTTCTATAACTGTAGAAAACCGGGACATTACATCAAGGATTGTCCATACCCCAAAGCTGAGAAGTATACAGATGAAGAAAAGAGAATAAAAAAAGATAGAAAGAAAAAGTTTGACAAGGAGAGAATTAGAGCACTACTTTCAGAGTTTGATAAAAACCAGGAAGACTGTCCCTCTTCTTCTCAAAAGTCAACTGTAAATTTAGAAGACTCTGACTCTACAGATTCAGATGAAGAAGCCCTAATCTGTCTTATGGCTAAAGATGAAGAGGTATGCTCATCATCATCAAGTTATATTACATAAAAGAATTCTTCCATTGACATGCTTAGTGCAATCAAAAGACTACAAGAAGAAAATGAAGATCTTAGAAGAGATAATCATATTGGAAGGGAACATGTTAAAGCTTTGTTAGCTAGAGTAGGGGAAGCTGAACATCAACTATAGATTCTATAAGAACTCAAAGAAAGTTACAGTTTTTTGAAAAATGACAATGAAGAACTCTTTAATGAAGCAAGTTGTAGAGTTGTAGACTGTGTTGAATTGAAGGAAACTATCAGAACTCAAGAACTCATGAAGCTAAACTTGAAGAAAGCAATGCTGAACTTGAAGAAAGCAATGCTAATTATCTAAAGAAGCTAGATTATTTTTGAAAGTCAACCAAACAATTGAAGAAAATGTTGTCTGAGCAAAGACACTCAAAGGACTTGACTGGAATAGGATATAATCCTTGCATTTGGATGAAATATTTGCAAAAGTCAATTCCAAGACCTGAAAGGAAGTTCATCAAAGAATCAACCCCTGAAGAAGCTGTAAACTCAACCCTACAGCCAGAAGATTTGAAACACTTGAATTCTTTCAAAGAATTGTCACCTAGAAGACAACAAAGGATCAAGGAGATCATGAATGATACTGAAGAAAATGTTACAAACATGTTGCAAAACATGATTTTGAAACCAACTGCAGAATCAACTATACAGTCAGAAGAAGAAGTCTTTCACAAATTGAATATTGAAAGAAGACTTAACTTTGACAGATTCTGGAATGGAAATATGTCAGATATGTCTCCTTCTTCAAGCACTCAAAGAGGAGGATCAAGCAAGAACTGTAGAATTGACAACTCTACAGCTCCTAAAAAGGCTTGGATTGCAAAGAGTAACACTGGAGGAAATCCAAAGTATTGGATTTCTAAATAATTCATTTTATTTTGCAGGGACATGTTACAACCACTAAAAGAGAGATTTGGTACATAAACAGTGGTTGTGCAAGACATATGACTGGAGATAGAAATCTGCTACAAAATGTGAAAGATCACAAAGGTCCTAAGGTCATTTTTTGTGATAATAATAGTGGAACAGCTAAAGGATCAGGAAGTCTGCTCAAAGGAAATGTTCAGATCATTGATGTTTACTTGGTAGATGGGTTAAAGCATAATTTACTGAGTGTAAGTCAATTTTGTGATAAATGCTACACTGTAGACTTTACACATGGCACTTGCATAGTCAAAGATGTTGAATCCCAAACCACAAAACTGACAGCAACTAGAAAAGAGAATGTTTACATTATCGAGTGGGACTCTATAGCTGACAGTGTTTCTAAGAAAGAAGAGTGAAACTCTACAGAAGCTACAAGAATTATTGAGAAGGATTTAGAATGAAAAGAACTTGAAGATTGTGAAGATCAGATCAGATAGAGGAACAGAATTCACAAATCAAGTCATTGAAGAGTATTGTTCACTATATGGCATATTGCATGAGTACTCTGCAGCTAGAACCACACAGCAAAATGGAGTTGCAGAAAGGAAGAATAGAACACTCAAGGAGGCAGCCAGAACAATGATTGTTGAAGTAAAGTTGCCTAAGAAATTTTGGGCAGAAGCAACAAGCACTGCATGCTATACTCAAAATAGATGCTTGATAGTGAAAGATCATAAGAAGACTCCATATGAGTTATGGAAAGGAAGGACTCCTAACATCTCTTATCTACACATATTTGGATGTAAATGCTTCATACTGAATACTAGAAAAGAACACCTCAAGACTTTTGATTCAAAGTCAGATGAAGGCATCTTTTTAGGATATTCTAATGTTAGCAAAGTATTCAGAGTGTATAACAAGAGATTAATGATTGTGGAAGAGTCACATCATGTTGTTTTTTATGAACAACATAGATCCCTTGAAGAAATTATTGAAGACTCTAAAGAGGACAATTCTACAGTCACAAGTCAACAGCAGTATGTTGAAATCAAAACTCCTGTTGAATTGATCAACAAAGGCTTTGACACTGTGATAGTTGAGTTACATCCATGAGAGAATGCTGAAGATTTAGTCTATGAGAATGTTCAAACAGAAGTAGAAACATCAACAAAAGGACCTGATGAGTCTGCAGTAGGTGAATCTACAGCTGTAGAGAACAATGATCAAAGACTAGAACTTGAATCAGATTTGATTTGGTTGAAAGATCACCCCCTGAACATGTTATTGGAAACCTATCAGATACTGTAAAGACCAGAAAACATATCCACGAGGCAATATTTACTACATTTCTTTCATCTTCAGAACCTACTGATATTCATGAAGCACTGCATTTTGTCAATTGGATTATTGCAATGCAAGAAAAATTTAATGGTTTTGAGAGAAATCAAGTATGGGAACTTGTTCCAAGACCTAGGAATCACAAAGTGATTGGAACTAGGTGGGTGTTCAAGAATAAACATGATGAAGATCGAATTGTGACCAGAAATAAAGCAAAGCTAGTTGCTCAAGGCTATTGTTAATCTAAAGGCATAGATTTTGATGAATCCTTTGCCCCAGTTGTAAGATTAGAAGCTATAAGAATATTTCTAGCCTATGCTGCACCTATGAACTTTTCAGTCTATCAAATGGATGTAAAGAGTGCATTTCTTAATGGTTTAGTATCAGAAGAAGTGTATGTTGAACAACCACCAGGATTTGAGAAATCTACAGCTGAAGACATGGTTTATAAGCTTACAAATGCCCTTTATGGACTTAAGCAAGCACCAAGAGCATGGTATTATACCCTATGTAATCATTTGATCAAAAATGGATTCAAAAAGGGTATGGTTGTCAAGACCTTATTCAGATTACAACATGGAAATGACATATTGCTTGTTCAAATCTATGTTGATGATATAATCTTTGGCTCAACCAATGAAGAATTATGCAAAAAGTTCTCTAAGCTCATGGCTAAGAAATTTGAAATGAGCATGATGGGAAATCTAAATTTCTTTTTGGATTACAAGTTAAGAAAATGAGAGATGAAATTTTCATCAATCAAGCTAAATACACTCAAGAGCTTATCAAAGATTTGGGGTGCACAGTTCTAGGCCTACCAATATACCTATGACACCTTCTGTTAGTCTTGACAAAGATGAGAATGGCAAAAGTTTCGATGTAACCAAATATAGGAGGTTAATTGGATCATTGCTATACCTTACAGCTAGCATACCTGATATCATCTTTGCAATAGGTGTGTGTGCTAGATTCCAAGTTAATCCTAAGGAATCACACTTGAATGCTGTAAAGAAAATCATCAAATATGTCAAATCCACACAAAATCTAGGATTATGGTATCCTAAAGAAGGAAGAATTGAACCCATTGGTTACACTGACTCAGATTTTGCAGGCTGCAAGATTGATAGAAAGAGTACTAGTGGGTTTGTCAATTCCTAGGTGAAAGGTTAGTGGCATGGCACAGTAAGAAGCAAAATTCTATTGCTCTCTCTACAGCTGAGGCAGAATACATTGTTGCTGGAAGCTGTTGTGCACAAATCTTATGGATGCAATATCAATTACAAGACTATGGGATTGATTCAAGAGAAACTACAATATTCTGTGACAATACAAGTGCTATTGCTATTATACAGAGTCCAGTTTTACACTCTAGATCAAAACACATAGATGTAAGGCATCATTTCATAAGGAATCATGTTGAAAGAAAGGATGTGAAATTGACAAAGATTCATACTGATTTGAATCTTGCTGATATTTTCACTAAACCTTTATGTGAATCAAGATTTTCAATCTTGAGAGGTAATTTGGGTATGTTATAATAGTGAAAAGACTGTGTGAACATCACTAAATTGCAAAGACAAACTTAGAAAAATTGGAAACTCATTGAAAAGGAAATGTGCAGCTGCAAAGTCATTCAACTGCAGAGTTGTTAACTCTACAGATGTAGACTTGGCACTAAACGACAAATTCCTCACAATTGTAGATTTCCATATTCTAAACTTGTCAACTGCGAACTTAGAGAATTTATAGTACTTTGTACAATTCTGAAAATTAAATGGAGCACTACAAATTCAGAAATATCATTACTTAGTGACAGACATTTTGGATTTATTCAGCATTTTAATTAATGAAATGTTTTAATTTGTGTAACATTTTAAATGAATTTAAATTCAATGTGAGTTATATTTTGGACAGACTTAATTATAGATTTTGGTTCGAAATTTAAAAACTCATAAATTTTAGGTCAAAGACAGTTATACCTCTGTTCTGTCTTAAATGATTATTTAAGAAAAGGTATTTAAAGGACTCTTCATCCTTTTATATCTTACTTTACATTCGGACTCTCTGAAAACAAAAACACTCCCTATCCCTCACCCTCTGAATTCATCCAACCATGGCAATTAAAGTAATCTTTGGAGCCCTGTTCAACTTTGAAGAAATACAGAAGAGGCATCCCACTGATGCAATGGAAAGTGTAGTAAGACATATTGTGAATCAAGGGATTCATTATTGTCTCACTCATACCCCAAGAGCATATCATGATAAAATTGTACATGAGTTCTAATAACACTCACTGTGAAGATGCATGGAAGAAGTGTTAATAACACAGCTGAAGACATATGCAGAGCATTACATTTGAGGAATGGGGGTGATTCGTATGACAACCTCAATTTTGCTGATGAAGACAATAGATATTGGACGAAGTTCACTGTAAAGAAGCCGTTTCCTGAGAATTGGAAGAGGACATTCAAGAAGAACGGCCTTGCAGTTGACTATGTATATCTCTATGAAGCTATTGATAAATGTTTGCTATGTAGAACTGGAGCTCATGATACTAGTATAATACTTATGTGGGATTTAATGATTGTAATTAATAAGGAAGTTATGATTGATATAGGAGAGCTTTTACTTAGAAATATTGGTAATGAGGTGGTAAAAGCTGGGAAAAACAAACGTTTTGGACTGTCTTGAATTATATTTTGAAGGAAGTAGGATTTTCTTTGTTTAATGGTCATGATGGACAACCCATTCTTGTTCATCGAATTATTGGGAAAGCCAACTTCAAGAGAGGAGCTGTGGATGCTCCTATGGCTCCCAAATCTAAGAAGAGAAAGAAGAACAAATCTGAAGCAAAGAAGAGTACAGTTGCAAGTCCTCTGAAGCATTATGAGAGGAAACAGAAAGATGTAAGAAAGAAACTCTTATTGGTAGATGAACCAAGTTAATCTGAGGATAAGATTGATTGAGAAAGGGGACAGAAGAAACATCACTCAAAGAAAGCTACAGAAGAGGAAACTGACAAGTCTACAGCTGTAGACTTGGCAAATGTACAACCTGAGGAAGAAATTCATGAAGTTCAAATCACAGAAGCTCAAACTGAACAACTCCCTGTTGTTCCAGTTGTAAGAATAGATGGTTTTGAAGAAGAAAGATAGAAATTTGATGACTGGAAGTTAGTAAGGGAAGAGTTGGAGAAACTGAAAGTTGAAGAGAGGAATTTGTTCCACTGGGTTGTTGACTGGACATATTGTGATGATGTGAATGAACTGATGAAGCCCAACTTTATTGATGAGTTTCTAGCTGAGAAACTAAGGAATGATAAAGGTAAAGGAAACAAGTTGTGACTGAAGTGTCAGAAAAGCAGAAAATCACTAAGTCAGCAGCTGCAGCTTTGAGAGTTGCAATGGGATCTGAGAGAGATCCAGAAGCTGAATTTCCTGAAGCTAATTATGAGTTTGTAAGCTCAGAAAGTGAAGAGGATATACCACAGAGAGTTGGTGAAGGAATTTATCAAGCAGTTGAAGCTGAGGGCTTAACTACGTTGGCTGAAGAGGCAATCTTGTTGGAGTCTGCAGGAGTTAGTGATGCAGATCCAATTGTGAATGTTGATGAAACAGCACTTGAACAGCTTGATTCAGAGAAAGAAAAGGAGGCAGAGAAGGCTGATTCACCTTGCAAAGAGCCCAAAGACAAGCCTGATGATGATAAAGGAAATGATGATGATGCACCAATGGATGGTGCTCAAGCTCAAACTGCACAAATTGAAGCTCAACCCACTCAAGAGGCTCAAGCTGATGAGCAGATTATTGATGATACCTCTAGGGAAATTAATGAGAGTGCAAAGGATTTATCAAATCCTATCACTAGTATCTTCAATCAACCCTCTCCTGCCATGTTCACACTTGAAGAAATCTATCAGCAAGGCACTCCTCCCCTACAGAGTTATTCAGCCTTGGAAAGAGAAAATATAGATGATTATATGGCTGATTTCTCTACTGAAAAGACAGATATTATCTTAACTCCTAGCAAGAGGAAGGCTACTACTGAAGACTCTACAGCTGTAGAGTTGGTACCTTCTAAAGCTCAGAAGATTGTAAAAGGAAAGGAGTTGGTGATTAGGGAAGGTGAATCTGAAGAAGAAGAAGAAGATAGTGATATAAGTTCCAAGATGACACCTAAAGAGGTTGTATCAAAGTTGCAAGATTTGGGAGATTCTTTCAAGGGAATTGAAGCTGAAATTATTAAGCAACTGAAAAGGGTGCCTGATGCTATTATCTCTCAGAAAGTAAGGAAAGGAATGGAGGATTTGGTTAAGAAAGTCGAAGAAAGAGGAATAGAGGAAAAGAAAATACTGGAAAAGAATTTTAAAGCAGTTGTGGATGGTTTATTGAATCAGAATGAATTGGTCAGACATGACATTATTCAGAAGACAAGAGAAATCACTTCTCTATTGTCAGACATTAACCTGATGAAAGATGATTCTTTCCATCTGAAGTTAGAGGTTCAAAGTGTGAAGAATGAGATGACTAGGATGATCTCTAGTAATGAAAGCATGAAGACTGATCTTATGAGCAAGCTTTCTACCATTTTATCACATATTGATGTTGGCAAAAAGGGGGAAAGTAAAATTGAGAAAGAAATCAAGGAAGGTGATAAGGTCACTGAGGATATTTTGGAGAATGTTAAAGATATTGGAAAATATTTGGCTAAAGAGTTTGAAGCTGCAAAGTCAAAGGATTTGTCCATAAGACTAGGAGAAAAGCCAGAAGAAAGATCACAGCCTGAACAAATGAAGAGAAGCTCTAAAGCAAGTAAGATCATACAGCTCCCTAAATCTACAGCTGGAAAGTAAACTACTGCAAAGACTCAACACCCCCAAATTCAAAAACCTGCTGGTTAATGGGAAATGACTGTGAAAGAGTCTCAGGCAAGGAAGAAAGAGAAGGAAGAAAGAGAGAAAGAAGAAACAAAGAAACAGAGAAAGAAAGATTCTGAGGAATCTACAGCTATTGTCAGTGCTCAACCTTTGAATGTTCAACCTTTAAGAATGATACCTGCTCAAGAAAAGAATGAAGAAGCTGAGAAGGAGAAAGAAATGAAGTCTGAATTTGATCTACTTTGGGAAGAAATTTTAAGTATTTGTAATAGGCACACTGTGATTAAAAAGATTAAATTCAAGAAAGATAGGTATCAAAAGTTCAAAGATTTGAAAGCTGATGGGACACTCTGTAGAGGAGACAATGCTCATTTGATTGGAGGAAAGAAGAAAAGAACCCCCTCAACAAAGAGCACATTTAGTTCAAGAAGAGAACAAGAAGAATTCGAAAACTATGAGTACATGATGTTAATGAAGTACATTGAAGAAGATGAGAAGAATATGAAGCTGACAGAACAAGGAATATTCAAGCCTCAAGATGAATCAGATGAAGATGATGAAGAAGAAGATGCTGATCCCAAGCACAGAAGGAGATGAAGACAATTTTTATAGATTAGACACTAAAACTCCTTAGTTCTTAGTCTAATTACATTTTGTAAGTTGTATCTTTGAACCCTTTTATTTACGCAGCTTTTCCTTCTGTTGGTTTATTTGGTTTTATGCTGTTCTGCTCCCGTTTCTGTTCTTTATGGGAATATCTTATTGCTATTGTTTGTTATTGTTTTGATGATATGTTTTGCCAACATCAAAATAGGGGGAAATTGTTAAGTACCTTGGTCTAGATTTTGATGTGTGCAAAACATATGTTTAATTGGTTAATTTAATCTAACACTTGTTCTAAGGAAATTGGTTTTTGAAAGTTGTAGTTGTAAGTGAAGTTTGAAGCTGTATACTTTATCATTCTACAGCCAGACATGACCCTACAGCTGTAATGTTTCTCTGCAGCCGATTTGCAAGGTTGAAGACCCTATAGTTGAGAAGACCATTTGAAGAGGAAGTACAAGTCAGAGATTAATTGAAGATTATGAAGACTCTTAAGAACAATTAGTGTACCTCTCATGCACTCACTTAAAAGTACTTAAGAGGGGACTATTTCTTTATTTCTGGAGGATAATGAAGATTATTTTGAAGACAGCCAGAATTCTGAAGAAAAGGACAATAGTACAATCAGTACTATCTTGTGTGAAGGATGATGACCACTTCACACATGCCAAATAGAAAGAGAGGAGCCTTATCCTGATTTCAAATTTGAATTCTCCAACGGATAAGTCACACCACTCAATCTATAAATAAAAGAAGTCCTCAGAGGAAACAACAACAACAACCCTGAGCATACAAGCATTCTGCCTAAACAAGTCTACAGCCAACAAATTTTCAGAAAGAGAGATTTTATTTTCTATGTGATTCATAGGATAGATGGTTACGATTTTCTTAGAAAAAATCACACTTTTTGTTGTTGTTGTTCCCTCACCTGTTTTAATTTCTACTTATTGTAGATATCTCTTTGTGAGCTTTGTGTTAACTCTTTGTGAGTTGTATTCTGAGTGAATAGGGTAGTTAATCTCTTTTTAGAATAGGAATCTGAGTGAACCAAGTTCTAAGGGGGAACTACTTGTATTGATCTTAGTGATCTGATCATAGTGAATTTGGCACCTAAGTGGTGTAACAGTGGATGTAGGCTGCCTTTTAATAGACACTGAACCACTATAAATATTGTCTATTTACTTTTTGTCATTTTTTTTTGCATATTTACTTAACTGTTACATTCATTATTCTTTTAAAATCGAGTGCATAAAATTTGTGTTTTTCACAAAGAAACTGACTCTACAGCTGTAGACTTGTCTAAGTCACTCAGCTGTTAGGTCTGTTTAAATTGGATTTTCATTAACACTCACTTATTTTCTGTTGCACATTAGAGTATTCTCAATACACTTTCAAGTGTGAGAATCCCTCTGATTTATTGTCTACAAGTTATCTTTTTGGTTGCAAGTTTTTAAAACTCTGCAGCTGTAGACTTCTATAGTCCACAACTGTAACCTTTGTTGTCCTGCTTTTAAAACCTCTTGTAGACTTTTTATTTTTGAACTCATAGAGGCTACTGTAAGGTTCTAGAATCCCCTCTTTTGAAAAGTTTGAAAATTTGTTTCAAGGTCTATTCACCCCCCCCCCCTCTAGACCTTGACCACTTAAGGGACCAACATATAATACCCAAAGAATAATCTATAATATTCAAAGAACAATTTATAAATGAGCAAATTAATAAATAAATATTAATAAACATTAATACTGAAAGAACAATTTATAATGCTCAAAGAACAATTTATAATACCCGAAGAATAACTTATAATACCTAATGAACAATTTATAAATAAATATAATTGATAAATGAATAAACCAATGAATAATTAATTAAACTCAAAGAACAACTTATAATACTCAAAGAACAATTTATAATACCTAAAGAAAAAATTATAATATACAATGAACATTTTATAAATTAATAAACTCTAAGAATAATTTATAATATCTTATAAAGACCAATTTATAATACCCAAAGAACAATATATACTACCAAAAAATAATTTATAATATCCAAAATAATTTATAAATAAATAATTAATAAACGAGTAATACTCAAAGAACAATTTATAATACTTAAAGAACATCTTATACTACCCAAAGAACAATTTATAATACCCAAAATATAACTTAAAATACCTAATGAACAATTTATAAATGAATAATTGATAAATAAATAAAACAGAAGAATAATTACTCATACCCAAAGAACAACTTATAATACTCAAAGACAAATTTATAACACACAATGAATAATTTATAAATGAATAAACCCAAAGAATAATTTATAATACATAAAAGAACAATTTGTAATACTCAATGAATAATACATAATATCCAAATAATAATTTATAATATCCAAATAACAATTTATAAATAAATTATTAATATATAAATAGTAAACGATTAATACTCAAAGAACAATTTATAATTACTGAAAGAACAATTTATAAATAACCAGAAAACATCTTATAATACCCAAAGAATATCTTATAATACCCAAAGAATATCTTAAAATACCCAAAGAATAATTTATAAATAAATAATTTATTAATGAATAAACACAAAGAATAATTTATAATACCTAAAGAACAATTTATAATATTCAAAGAACAATATATAACACCCAACACCACAAGAAATATGCAATATTAGCAAGAGTACAAAGGCAAGGGATACTATCCCTTGCTAAAGAAATGACATGTCAAATTATGTTTGGACAGAGAAATATGGTCAAACCTGTATACCGATATCAGACATTTAATTATTTTATATAAAAGAGAATACTTAATAGCAAGGGTCATCTGTTACCAAAAATATTCTCTTTTTCAATCAAATAAAAGAGCAAGGATTGTCCCTTGGTATTGAACAAAATAAACTTTTTTTTCTTTCCAAAATTAAAGAGTAAGGGAGAACCATTGCTATTGAAATTTTTTCAATAAAATACAGAAAGGATAATTTAACAAAATTTAATAACAAAAGTTGTCCCTTTCTATTAAGTAATAAGTTTTTTCCTCCATTCCAATATTAAAACAACAGCAAGGATTCATCGTTGCTATTAATTTTTTTCTTTTAATTTGGATTTTGCATCTTATAATCGGCACTGGACAACAAAATTTTTATCCTCTCTTAATTTTATTTTTTAAATTATTAATTTCTTTTAGGGTCGCGCTATTTGGGCAGATTCTGCCTAGGGCAGAAAATTATTAATTAATATTTTATGTTAGTGAGGTTATCTATTTACCAATATATCCTTACATAATTTTGGCTCCATTTTAATGAGAAAATAGCGCCAAACTTCCCTCTTCTTTTTTCCCTCCAAACAATTAAATAATAATTTCAGCTTTTAATTCTTGAAAATTACAATGCACATTAATTTATAAAAAAAATAAATTTTTTATATCATCTTTGATCATCTACAAGAATTGGATTTTGATGAGTTTAGTTGAGAGATGTATGGATGAGAATGTTGACCTAATCATAAAAAAATTATATGAAATTAAAAATCTTAAAAATAGAATATTAATTTGACATTTTGTATATCAATTTTTTCTATTAAGAATGTGGGATTAAATCGTTGTACATTAATAAAAAATAGATGCAATTAAAAAATTAAATATAACTAGAAATAATATTAATTTTGATTTTTTATGAAATATTAAAAACGAAATTTAAATTTAAACAATAATATTATAAAATCATTAATTTTGCTAATATAATACTAATAGTGTATGTTATCATATTAAAAAAAAAATTCCATATCACAATATAATACTACAAATTATATTTAATTTTATTATATTAATCATTTTATATGATATAAATCTTCTTATAATGTTTTTATGACTAAGTCAATATTCCCACCCATTCATCACTCAACTAAACTCAACCAAATCCCAACTCACGTTTGAAATTAAGATAAAATAATATAATATAATTTATTTTTTATTAATAATAATATACATATTTTATCTACATTAATTTTTTGAAACTAATCTATTCTAGCTAAATATCAAATAATATTATTAATATCAATAAAATATTTAGATATATACATATATATAATGTGTGTGAAATAATAGATTTTCAAATATATTATAGGAAATTAATTTAATCTATACAATATATATTCTAATTTCAAATTCATTATATTATATAATAAATCTTATAAGTAATAATTATCCAAATATGTCATTTTATTTAGGGATTATGATTCATATAAAAATCAATTAAAATAAATAAATAATATAATTAAGATGGTATAATATATATTAAGTTAAAAAATGAATAGTGTTGAACTTGATGAGGAAATAATTAATGCCTCAAAATTAATTTTTCAAATAACATATAAGGATTAAAAAATTAAAGTAAAATGGGAAATTAATTTTGTCCATATCACAATATAATATAATAATTAAAATTTTATTTAATTATAACTAATCATCTGAATAGTAAATTTTTTCATAATTTTTTTCATGACACACACATTCCTCTACACGTATCAAATTAAGATAAAATAATATAATAAAAAAGATAGTATCAAATTAATATAAATTGATAAACGTATTTTATCTACATTAATTTTTTTAAATAGTACCGTGTATTTACCATGCTTCAAATCTGAAAAAAAATATTATCATATTTTGTGTTACTAACATGCAGGAATTTGAAATTAATTACGGAGATGTATTTGTACTTCTTAAAATAAAATCCTTATTTGTATTTCTTAAAATAAAATATTTATTTATTTTAAGAACAAAGAATAATTCAAAAATCGTTATTTGTATTTCTTAAAATAAAATATATATTTATCATTCAAGGTGGTGCAGCCCACCCCATACCAATAACTACGGCACCCCATACCAACTTTTGTGCGTGTGATTTTTCTTTTTTGTGTAAAAGTAATATTAAAATGTTAAAAAAAAGGAAATACGTGAAAGTAATCAATTTAGACCTTGAAATTAGATAGTAAAATATCAATATAAGATCTAAAATAATGATGATGTATAAGTAATATTTATATTTTTTAAGTGTTTCACACCATGAAGATTGGTAATTCAATTAGAATGAACACTAGTACCACTATCAATAGTACATTAGCACTTTATAGTACTAATGTTGATACTACTTAAATCTAAATTGATATTAGGTCTATATCTTTGTAATATATCTTAAGAATAATAATAATGATGATGAATAAGTGATTTTTATATTGTTTAAGTGTTTCACATTATAAAGATTGGTAATTCAATTAGAATGAACACTAGTACTACTATCAATAGTACACTAGCACTTTAGAGTACTAATGTTGATACTACTTAAATGTAAATTGATATTAGGTCTATATCTTTGTAATATATTTTAAGAATAATAATAATAATGATGTATAAGTGATATTTGTATTTTTTAAGTGTTTCACACTATGAAGATTGATAATTCAATTAGAATGAACACTAATACCACTATCAATAGTACACAAGCACTTTATACTACTAATGTTGATACTACTTAAATATAAGTTGATATTAGGTCTATATCTTTGTAATATATCTTAAGAATAATAATAATGATGATGTATAAGTGATATTTGTATTGTTTAAGTTTTTTACACTATGAAGATTGATAATTCAATTAGAATGAACACTAGTACCACTATCAATAGTACACTAGCACTTTATAGTACTAATGTTGATACTACTTAAATGAAAGTTGATATTAAGTCTATATCTTTGTAATATATCTTAAGAATAATAATAATGATGATGTATAAGTGATATTTATATTTTTTAAGTGTTTCACACTATAAAGATTGGTAAGTTTTAGATTTTAGATTTTATTATGCTAAGTTTTCTTTTGTTTTAGATTTGCATATTCAATATATAATAATCACGTTAGATTAATTTTATTAGAATTTTTTTATGATTTAAAATTAAATAAACAAATTAAATTAGATTAGATTATTGTTATTGAACAGAACAATCCTAAACCGTGAATTCGAATCCAAATCACGAACATTAATCAATTAGAAATTATTTAGAAAATTATAATCTTTATGTTAACACTATAATTAAAATTATTATTTTTTAAATATCTCGGTCATACGAGTAGATTGTAAGTATAATCACCCTGACTCACTAATCGAATCGAACAACTCTAATCCGTAAACTCGAATTCAATTCACGAACTCTAATCGATTAGAATTTTTTTTAGAAAATTATAATCGTTATGATAACACTACAAAAATGAAGTTTTTATGATGAAGTTTGAATATTTCTACTTTTTTTTTATGATGAAGTTTGAATCCTAGCTATCTACCTTTTTGTTTAATCGGATATTTTATAAATAAGAATTTAGTCGAATAATATAGTTATGCTAGAAAATATTACAACTTAGTTCAACAAAATAAATATTTCAATTTTATTGTACAATAAAATAAAATATTTTTATTATTAAACAATATTGAAATAAAATATTACTTTCATTCACATTTAATCCGAAAATGAAATTTCTATTTATTGAATTAGTTTTGATTTTATTTTTCAAAATATTAATTGGGTTACATTTTTTTTAAAAAAAGTGTTGAGTTAACTAAGTGAAAAACAAAACAAAATTTTGAAGCAAATTAATAAATATTAGGGTATATCTTGGCGGTCCATCTAATTTTTGGGCGGGGGATTTAATTTTTTTCATATTACTTTTAGCAAGAGATATCTCTTGCTACATCAATATAAATACTACTACATTAGGCTAAGTCCTTCCCTCCTCTGCAAATAATTAATGTTTTTCAAGCAATGGCAAGTGGTGCCCCTTGTATTTGTTCTACTTTATTATTTTTCTTTTTTCCTGTAAATAATGGCAAGGGGGTCCCTTGCAATTATTTTTAAGAACTATTGACAAGAAACATCCCTTGCAAAAAGTTGCTAACCAATGTAAATATGGGCGCGCATCCAAATTTCGTATTTCCACAGGCGGGAGAATTAATTTTTTTCAGCAAACAATAACAAGGGACTCCCCTTGCAAAAATAATTTTATCTAATTTTGGGTAAATACGCAAGGGCAGACCCTTGGTATTAATTTTTAATATCTCCATATAAAACACTCTCAACTCTCTCAACTCCCTACTCTCAACGCCTCACTGTAATTTTTTTCTCACACTATTCCTTCTTACTCAACCTCAAGAACTTTAATTCCTCAATCTTCTCCCTCATGTGAATCTGAATCTTTTCTCCATTAATGTCTGTAAGTATTTTATCCAAATGAAGGTTATTTACATTTAATTCGTTATTAAGGTTATATTTGTTTTCTCTAATTTTAGATTTGGTTGCAGGTTTGGTAGATGAGTTTTAAAGTGTAAGTATTTTATATTTTTTTATACATATGTTTGAAGATCTTTTTCTTTATTAATTGTTAGTTTGAAAATTTGTTTGTTGGTCCCTTAAAGTGGTCAAGGTCTATAGGGGGGGTGAATAGACCTTGAGTCTAAAATCAGATTTTCAAACTTTTCAAATAAGAGGGATTCTAGAACCTTACAATAGCCTCTTTAAGTTAAAAAAGATAAGTCTACAAGAGTTTTAGAAACTGAGCCATAAAGGTTACAACTGTAGACTTAAGAAGTCTACAGCTTCAGAGTTAGAAAACTTGAAAAATAACAAAATAACAAGGTATCAGGGAGATTCTCACAATTGAAATTGTATTGAGAATACTTCTAATGTACAACAGAAATAAGTGACTATTAATGAAAAACAATATAAACCAAACTTAACAGTTGGGTGACTTAGAGAAGTCTACAGCTGTAGAGTCAGTTTTTCTCTGTGTTAAACACAAAGTTTTATGCACTTAGGTTTCAAAAGTATGGTGAATGTAACAAGGAAATTAAATATGCAAGACAAGAATTAAATGACAGAAAGTAAATAGACCAGGTTTATAGTGGTTCAGTGTCTATAAAAAGACCACCTACATCCACTGTTACATCACTAAGGTGCCAAATTCACTAAGATGTGATCACTTAGATCAATACAAGTAGTTCCCCCTTAGAACTAGGTTCACTCAGATTCCTATTCTAAAAAGAGATTAAACTATCCTATTCACTCAGAATACAACTCACACAGAGTTTTACAAAACCTCACAAAGAGATATCTACACTAAGTAGAAATTAAAATATGTGAGGGAACAACAACAAAAGGTGTGATTCTTTCTAAGAAAAATCCTAACCAACTATCCTATGAATCACTAAGATAAAATAAATAAGGCTCTCTCAGAAATTTGTTGGCTGTAGACTTGCTTAGGTTGATGCTTATAGGCTCAGGGTTGTTGTTGTTGCTTTCTCTGAGGACTTCTTCTATTTATAGATTGAGTGGTGTGACTTATCCGTTGGGAGTTTCAAATTTGAAATTCAGATAAGACTCCTCTCTCTCTATTGGCATGTGTGAGGTGGTCCTCATCCTTCACACAGGATAGTACTGAGTGTACTATTGTCCTTTTCTTTAGAATTCTGGTTGTCTCTCAACTAATCTTCATTATCCTCCAGAATAAAGAAAATATCCTCCACTTAAGTACAGTTTAATGAGTGCTTGAGAGCTACACTTATAGTGCTTAAGGGTCTTCATTATCTTCAAATAATCTCTGACTTGTACCATCTCTTCAAATGGTTTTTATAGCTGTAGACTTCAATCTTGCAACTGTAGAGTCCTGTCAAATACTAAAAATTGGCTGTAGAGAAACCTTACAGCTGTAGGGTCATGTCTTGGCTGTAGAGTGATCAAATATACAGCTGCAGACTTCACTTATAACAATATGTTTCAAACAACAATTTCCTTAGCACAAGTGTTAGATTAAATTACACAATTAAACACATTATTTTGCACACATCAAAATAAAAAACAAGGTACTTAACAATTTCCCCCTATTTTGATGCTGGCAAAACAAACAAAAAAGACAATAAGAAATTGTCTTACAAGAACAGAGCAAGAACAACAAAGCAGGACAAAAGAAGACAGAGCAAAACACAAAGCAATAGAACACAGAACAAAGCACAAAGCTGCATAAATTAAAAAGAATTCAAGGTACAACTTACAGTAGATAGTTAGACTACAAACTAAAAAGTTTTAGTGTCTAATCTAGAACATAATCTTCATCTTCTTCTGTGCTTGGGATCAGCATCTTCTTCATCATCCTCTTCACCAGTTTCATCTTGAGGCTTCAAGATTCCTTGCTCCACTAGCTTCATGTTCTTCTCATCCTCTTCATAGTACTTCATCAACATCTGTAGTTCATAAGTTTCCATCTCTTCTTCTTCTTTCTTAGACTTAAATACCCTTTTAGGCAATGGATTTTTCTTGATCTTTCCACCAAGAAGCCGAACATTATCTCCTTTATATAATGATCGATCAGCCTTCAGGTCTTTGAACTTTTGGAATCTATCCTTCTTGAGCTTAATCCTCTTAATCACAGTATGCCTATTGCATATACTCAAGAATTCCTTCCATAAGTTATCAAATTCAGCTTTCATTTGCTTAACCCTTTCATCAGAATCTTCAGCAGGTATCATGATTAATGGTTGAACATTTAGTGGTTGAGCAGTGATAACAGCTGTAGATTCATCAAAATCTTTTTCTCTTTGCTTTTCTTTCTCTTCTTTCTCTTTTTCTTCTACAAGAAAATGATGTTTTACAACACCAGAAAGTTAACGGTTTTGCTAAATTTTTTGTCTAAAATTAAATATATGTTGCGTAAAGTATAATTGTTGTCTTTTATTAATGGAATATGATGTTAGACAACAATTTTGGTGAACTGTTGTCTAATCTAAAACAACGGCGTTGTAAAATGGAACTTTACTACAATGATTTTTGACCCGTTGTATATTTATGTTGTATATTTGTGTTTTTAAGAAAAATTGATGAAAGACAACGGTTATCAAACCGTTGTCTATACTACAAAGGCGGCGTTGTTAAAGAGTATGTTACTACAAAGGTTTTTGAACCGTTGTATATTCGTGTTGTATATCTTTATTTTCAAAAAAAATTATTGAAAGACAACGGTAATCAAACCGTTGTCTATTCGCAAAATACGGCGTTGTAAAAAAGTATGTTATTACGACGATTTTTGAACCGTTGTATATATACATTGTATATCACTATAAAACACGACGGTAATCAAACCGTTGTATATCACTATAAAAGCGGAATTGTAAAATGTTTTATATTTTCAATTTCATCAAATGGTGTTGTATAAAACTATGTGCTATAATATATGGTGTATGACTATTGTAGTAACATATATTACTTGATGATTTTTATAATTAACACTTTTAACTAATTAAAAATAGCACTTTATATTATTTTGAAATGACACTTTTATAATTTAGAAATGGAATAACAAAAAAATAAATTTAACACAATTCAATTAAATTTTCTTATTTTAAAAAAAAAAATTTCATGCAAATTTCTATAATTTTATACTATATTTTGAATTATTCGAATGATTAGGCACCTACTAATTATTAGTGTGATTTAAACTATATAATATTTTAAATTAAAATGATAATTTGAATCAATCTTTTGAATTAATAGAATTATTGGAATTACTATTTATAATGATTTGAATTAATTAGAAATATATAATTACATATATATATGATAATTTTATTAAAACTAAATATACAAGTATTACATAATAAAAAAATATATAATTTTAGATTAGTATAAATACATAATATAATAATAATAAAATAAATATATAACACTTAGTTAAAATAAAAAGTATATATCGTATATATATATATATATATATATATATATATATTTATTTATTTATAATGAAATATTGAACAAGAAATACCACTTGCCCAAATGGCAAGACACGCATTCATATATACGAGAGGTCACGGGTTCAAACCCCCTCTCATGCAAAGGGAGGCTGATATTTGTGCGTGTTGGTCCCAAACAAGCAAAGACAGGTGTATGGGGGGAATACACCTGTAAGTCCAATTTTAAAAACAGTGGACTTAAAGGTCGCCTGACAAGTATTCTGAGTATTCGATTAGATTGAGTTTTGCAGTGGATAATTAATGAAAACACTTGAAGTTAACACTCACACAGAAGCATAAGAGACACAGGGATTTATAGTGGTTCGGAGTTCAACTCTCCTACATCCACTTTTCCTGATTTAACAAGAGAATTCCTTAACCACAGGAATTCCTTGTTTTAGAGTGCCAAGGTGCACTGATCAAGAATAACTCCTCTTGATCTCTAGAATTTTCACTGAGTCCTAGTCCTCTCAGATTTCAGACTGAGACACTCCTCAACTTACTTTCTTCCACTCACAACCTTGAACCTTACTTGGTTTAAGGATTTGAATTTTTCCAACTATGGTTGAGATAACCCTTTACAGTGAAGACTAATATCTAGATAGGGTTATCTCAGTAGGCTTCTAAGATATTACAATGTAAGCCTAAATACAAGATTGAATTCTAATCAATGTAAGCACTTGGGAAACTAGAGTGATTTTCGAGTGCTTGAACTTTTCAGTTTTTTCAGTTGAGCTTGGTTGTTTCCAATACTTGACTTCTTCTTTTGTTCTTGTATCTATAGACTTAAATTTGAAATACTATCCGTTGGAAAGACAGCTTCAAATTTAAACTATTTTGGTGTACCAACGTTCTTCAAGATTTTTCTCAGATTCTGGATGGTCAAATATGTGAAAATGTAGGAGTCCAACGTTCAAGAAATCTTCTTCAGATTTTGAATGGACAACTCTTAAGCATTAATGGTTGATAGCTCATTAAATGCCTGCTTAGAATTAATGCAGCCGCCTTTGAAAACTGTGCCATCCTAGGTTGTTGGTTGCTTCTGAACTTGGTAATGACAGGACAGGCTTTGTGTCAGATCCGTACATAGGTGGCAACACCTCATTGGCCTGTCTTAATTGTTCCTCAGTCCAGTCTAACGGTTGTATTGAACTCCTCTGTCTTTTCATCAGGTGACTTAGAACATTCTCTTTGCTGCATTTAAACACTTCATTTATGTGTTGGCTGCATCCTTATTAAATGCTGAAGACATTTAATACATCAAGGTACTTGTCTTTAGGAGAGCTCTTCAGGGCATTAGGACTTAGTCTTCTGGGGTGTATACTTCAGTCTGTGGGTGTATCTACTAGTCCTTCATCAGGCTAGTCTATAAGTCATCAAGCTAGTCTTTAAAACACATCAGACCAGTTTTTACATAAGTAGCCTGTTACAATTAGACTTACATTCTAAGTTCTTATCATAGCCTCCTAACACTTTGGGCTATTATTACTAAGTCTTATATATACATTAATACATTAGGGTATTCTTTGGGATTTATCAAAATATTCTACAAGTCATTTCCCAACAATTTCCCCCTTTTTGATAAGAACTAAGACTCATCCTGACTTAACATTTTATCAGGAGACTTTTACTTAGCAAAAATTAAACTTTCAGAAGTTCCCCCTGACTGAGTACCTGCAGGTTAGTTAAGCAATTTATAGTCAAGTGTATAAGCCTAGCAGATAATGAGATATTATCTTGGGCTCAAAGGATAGAATTTTCATTGATTTAAGAGTTGATTACAGTATACAAGATTTTACTGCAACCAAACTATTCTGCCCAAAACAAAAAATAGACAACTTTCAACTGCTCCTCCTCTCGGTGCACTTGTTCCTAAGAGACTTCCAAAGGCTGGCTCCACTCCATATTGTGCAAACACTCTTTTCTTCAGCTCCATCTTTCTCTCTATTACCTCCTTAGTGTGTCCTTTTAAACCAAGCTGATCACAGACAAGCAGCCACTCATTCAGGATATCTTGCATCCTGACTTCTCCACTGGCATCCTTGGGTGGCATGAAGAGGATTGGACCAGGAGCCTTGAAAGGATCACCTCCACTGTTTTGTTCCCAAGAGTTCAGAATCTTTAGATATAAGGCAGGCCAGTTTTCCACCATCTTCTGATGAAAGACCTCATTAGCTTCCACCCCCTCGTACTCACCTGTCACATAGAAGGAGTATACAAACTCCCTCTTAGCTTCCTCCCAAGAGTCATTGCACTCTTTAGGAACCCAAGGATCTATGTGTGGAAACTTGGCAATTAGCTCACTAACATGAGCCTGACTCCTCTTGGCCTTCATCCTCCAGTATGAATTTCTTGTCTTCCTTGGTGGTAGGGGCTTCATCATTTGGCTACTCTCCATCAGCCGCCTCTTCTTTTCAGCTTTCTCCATGTTGTGTTCATCAAGAGACTTCCCTGACCTTACTGCCTGGGCCAGGGGACTGAGTGATGGTGGCCTGAAAAGGTCTTCAGTGGACTGCACCTTCTTGGGTGGACTTGGTGCTAGAGATGCAATCGGATTGGGATTTTCAACAGGAAGTTCCATGACTTTCTCATCTCCCTGATCAACTAGCCTTCTCCTTTTATTGCCCTCACTCTCAGAACTACTTCCCTTTCTCTGCTCATTTCTCTGCCTCTTTTCCCTTAGAAATCAGTATCAGCCTTGCCCTTCCCCTTTTCTCCAACAGTTGCTTGCTCCCTATCTTTCACAAGGGTGTCAATCTCCTGCCTGACACCTACCACAACTTTCTCAGGATCTGGCTTCTTTCCCACTGATGGGCCACCAAGTGGCCTGACTCTTTCTTCTTCCCCCTTCTTGCTAACTCTGTCAGAGAGTTCAGCAAGAGCTACTGAGTGCCTAGTAGTATCTTGCTCTACAACCCTTAAGTGTGTAAGACAGTCCTCCGTTTCCTCATTCAGGACCCTTAGATGAAAGGCAGCATTGACTCCAAAGTCAGTGAATGGCTGCAATTTCTCTTCAATGATCAGGTTGGTGGCCGTCTGAGTGGGGAGAACTGAGAGTGCCTGTTTTACTTGAACTTCAATTTCTACTTTCAGAGTTGTTTCCCTCTGTCTGATATACCCATCCAACTTCTCCATTAGGCCACCTGCCATGGCAGTGATGGTGGCCTGCATCAGTCTTTCTTTTTCTTCCTCATTTTCTTGCCTGACTGCTATCAGGGCTTGTGCATGAGCTTGCCTCTCCTGCTCTACACTGGATTTTAAGTCATTGATCTCCTTTCCCAGATTCATCTCCAATCTGTCCACATTGCTTGATAGGTTAGTGATCAATGATACGTTGGAATCTTGAACCTGATCTAGGTGTTCATCCAGCATGGCAGTCTCAATGGACTGTTCCTCCATCAGGATCTCAAGATTCTCCATCTTTGCAGTCAGGCTAGCTAGCTCCTTTCCTTTAGTCTTGGGCTCAGCAACAGTCTGAATAGCAGTCTGAATTGATCCTTCAATCTGAGCCATTGGTGTTGCATCAGGGGAGGGCACCAACTCAGTTTGAGTCCCCTGAGACTCAGGTTGCTTCTCAGTGCCCTAAGTATTAGTATCCTGACTCTCATCAGCCTGGATCATCTTCTGACTAGCCCGCCCTTCCTCAGTAAATTTGTCTGCTCCATTATCTACTTGATCATCAGTAGACTTTTCCTTGGGCCCCTCAATTAGTCTTGTGTCATCCATCTTCTTGGTAACCAACTTACCAAACTCCCACTCCTGTAATAGTACACTGACCCTTTTTACTTGAGCAAACTCAAGTACTTCCTTCTCTTCCTTTCTCCAGTAATCTTCACCTTGTCCCTTGACAGCCTCCAGCAGCGGATATAGGTATGCATCCTTGAGCTTCACAAGTAGCCTCACCCTCTCAAACATTTCCTTGAGGGTGGGATGGGAGGTCAAGGCAGGGTATAATTGTTCTAGTTCATAACAAGCCTCCTCCTTCAGAGAGTCCAGATAAGTGTATTGGACCTCCTCCTCATCAGCTACTTCTAGTGAAGGTAGGGCTTCACTAGCCTGAGGGACAGTGGGTTGTATTTTGGTTGCACTTTCAGGCTGTTGAGAGCCTTCAGTGGGGTTTTTAGTTGTTGGCTTAGTGGGTGTGTTTTAGGCTACCTCAGAGGACATTTGAGAGTCCTCTGAGGCATCTTGACCTCCTCTCTCTTCCTCAGTTTCCTCAGGACTCTCCTCATCAGACTCATCTGATGTCTCTTCCTCATTTTCTTCAGCTTCCTCAATCCCTTTGAGGGCAGTGGTGGCCAATAAGTGAATGGGAGATCTCATCCCTTCATCTTCTTCTTCAGTGGACTTTTCTGCAGACTTCTCAGTGGATGAGTGTGTGTTGGAAGTCTCAGAATTGCTGCTAATGGCCCTGCTTTCAATGAAGGCTTTCTTCACTAATTTCCTCTTCTTCTTCTCCATTTCTTCTTCCTTGTGATGCTTCATCTTTTCACTGGGCTTTAGAGCCCTCTTTTTCAGGTTTAAGGGTGGACTTTCTTCTCCAGATCTTTCAGGAACATTGGCCTGCTCTTTTCTTGCCTCAGCAGTGGGTGCCACTGCTTTCATCTTTTCCAATAACTTCTCAGAGTTAAACAAGATTTTGGCCTTGTTCCAAGATCTTGTATCAGGGAAGTTGTACTTCAGATTTAGTGCCTCAATGATGAGAGACACCCTTGAAGCATAGCATAACTTGTGCTCAATCAACAACCTTCCTTTGACTGCCTTCATCTTGCTCTTCACCTCCCTGAGGTTAGTGATGAAAAACTGGTGCCAGTTGCATTTTATTCTGACAGTGGTATCTATGATGGCTGCCATCAATCTGAGCTTGATCTTTCTCACTTGCTCAATACTCCCCTGATTTTCCAGAATGCATTTCCCAACAATCTCTGCTAAAACCTCAAATTCTGGCTTTAGCAGTTTCTTGTGAAAAGTGGTAACATACTGCTCCTTCTTCTTTGTGATGGTGTCCAAGAACTTTTCTTCCTCTCCAAGCCTGTAGGTTGCTGGGTCCAAACCCTCGTTTGGCAGCCCAAAATGTCATGTAAATCCTCCTATCACAAGGTGAATTTGTGTTTTTTTATGACTGCTTCAAGGACCTCTCTCCCCTTCTTGTCCAGCCTTTTCTCACTTTTCTCTATCATAACAAAAGATCTGATGGAAGTGATGCTTTTCTCCATGCCCACGAAGAACTCAAGAACCTGCCTGTCATAGCATTTCTCTGGCCCCTTTGAAAGAAACCTATAGAGGCCAGCATTTCTCACAGATCACGAACTCTTCTGATGTGGTATAGGTTAGGGTCAGAAAGGACTTTAGGATGATTGAAGCAAACGATTGGTTCATACCAAAAGTTCTTGTTGTTGGATAACTCTTTGTAGTCAACATATATTTGAGATATTGTTTGAAGAGTGGAAGAAAATGTTTAGGAATGAGTTTGGGGTTGAGAGTGTGAGTATTGTAAGAATTGTAAGGGTTTATAGCAGTGAAATTGTGTGTAAAACTGCTAAGTGTGGAGGTTATTTATATTGTAAAGCAAGGGTGGAGATTAAACGAGAGGATTTTGATCTACGGTTGAGAGTGAGGTAATAATTTGAAAGATACAGTAATTTAACTTCCCAAGTAATTTGTAATTATTACCAAATAGGGAAGGTGGGTTGGATTATGATCAACGATTGGGATTGAAAGAAATGGTGGTTAAAAGTGGGGCTTTTCATGAGGGATAACTGTTCGAAATTATCTCCCTAGAGATTTTACTGCACACTTACTATCGCATTAAGTGCGCCGCAGGCACAATTACCAATAATGTAACCGTCCATCAGAAACTGTCTCAGTGGAGTACTCAGTGGACATTTTGAACAGCCCAGTTCAGATCAGGGTAGTTAGCTCTTCTGAAGCTCAGGCTACGTCAGTGGACTTTGTCAGGTGGGTCCACTGATGTTCCCTGATAATCCCCTCTTGATTAGTGATCTGAGAATTCACTCAGAGTTAGGTAGCCTAATTAGTTTCCTGACTCAGGGTCAAGTAGACCCAACTCCACTGATAGCTCATGGAATCTTGCTTCGGCCAATGGTTTTTTAAGTATGTCTGCCCTTTAATTATGAGTGTGGATTTTTACAAGACATACATCCTTCTTCTCCACATGGTCTCTGATGAAGTGATGTCTGATATCCACATGTTTGCATCTTGTGTAAAGTACAGGATTTTGTGATATAGCAATAGCACTATTGTTATCACAGAATATTGGTACTTCACTGGCCTGTATGTTGTAATCAGTTAGTTGTTGCCTTATCCATAAAATCTGGGCACAGCAGCTTCCATCAGCCATATACTCAGCTTCAGTGGTGCTTGTTGCTACTGAGCTTTGCTTCTTTGAGAACCAAGATATTAGTTTATTTCCAAGAAATTGACAAGTCCCAGTGGTTGACTTTCTATCAATTTTGCATCCTCCATAGTCAGCATCCGAGTAGCCTGTTAATTCAAAGTTATCATCAGAGGGGTTCCAAAGTCCCATATTGACAGTACCCTTGAGATATCTCAGAATCTTCTTAGTGGCTTCTAGGTGATTTTTCTTTGGACTGGCCTGATATCTTGCACAAATTCCTACTGTATAAGTGATGTCAGGCCTGCTTGCAGTGAGATATAGAAGTGATCCAATGATTCCTCTATAAGTAGTCTGATCCACAACTTCTCCTTCTTCATCAGGTTCAAGCTTGGTGTTTGTATTCATAGGTACCCTGACTACCTTGCTTGAGCTGCAACCAAATTTCTGAATCAGCTCCCTTGTGTATTTGGCCTGATTAATGAATATTCCTTCAGGAGACTGCCTGACTTGCAGTCCAAGGAAGAAATTCATTTCTCCCATCATGGACATCTCAAACTTTCCTTTCATGAGATGTGAGAATCTTGTGCAGAGATCCTCATTCTGTGATCCAAATATGATGTCATCCACATATATTTGGACCAAGAGGATGTCTTCTCCATGTGTGATTCTGAAGAGTGTTCTGTCAACACTTCCCTTGGTGAAACCATGCTCCAAGAGGAACTGAGACAAAGTGTCATACCAGGCTCTTGGGGCTTGTTTCAGGCCATATAGAGATTTCCTGAGCTTGTAGACTTTATTGCCTTCCTCAAAGCCAGGGGGTTGTTCCACATAGACTTCTTCATTTAGAACCCCATTGAGGAAAGCACTCTTGACATCCATCTGGTAGACCTTGAATCTCTTGTGGGCAGCATAAGCAAGAAATTGCCTGATAGCCTCTAGTCTGGCTACTGGTGCAAAGGTCTCATCATAATCAAATCCTTCAACTTGGGAGTATCCTTTGGCCACCAATCTTGCTTTGTTTCTAACTATCACATCATTCTCATCCTTCTTGTTCTTGAAAACCCATTTGGTTCCAATGATGTTGGCATGCTTTGGTCTTTTGACAAGCTCCCACACCTGATTCCTTGTGAACTGGTTTAGTTCTTCTTCCATGGCAATGATCCAGTTTAGATCCTTTAAGGCTTCTTCAATAGTCTTGAGTTCCTGTGCTGAAAGAAAATAACAAAAGAGAGCATTTTCTCCATGAAAACTTCTAGTCTTGACTCCTAGATTGGGTTCCCCTAGAATCTGACTGATTAGATGATCAATCAACCAGTTTCTCTTGGATTGTCCTCTCTCAGTGGGGTTATCCTCAGTGGATACCTCCCCTTCTGGGATTGAGTCACTAGATTGGGCAATTCTAAGTAATTCAGGAGAAAGTACAGAGGGAAGGAGTCCTGAGTCATTATTCAGGGTTGTTTCTAAGTTATCAGCACAGTCTAATCTGGCTTCCCTCTGAATATTGTGCTCAGTGTCTGTCTCAGCTTGGCCAGCTTTTTCATTGACATAAATTACCTGAGGAGCTAGGATTGGGTCATTCAGCTCATTTTCATCAGTGGAGATTTCCTCAGGCTGGTTTGACCTCTAAGTGCAGTCCTCTGACTCCTTTAAACCAAGGTTGTCCCATGTTGGTATGCAGGTATCCACCTTCTTATAAATGGACTTATTCAGGGTCAGGTTAGTCATTTTATCAGTGATTTCCTTAGTAGCCTAATTTTTCCTGGACTCAAGAGTAGATTCATCAAAGACAACATAGGGTGTTTCTTCCACAACAAGGGTTCTCAAGTTATATACCCTGAAAGCTCTACTGATTTGAGAATATCCAAGGAACATTCCTTCATCAGCTTTGCTATCAAAGGTTTTCAGTTGTCTTTTCCCATTGTTGTGAATGAAACACTTACAACCAAAGATATGAAAATAGGATACCTGAGGTTTCCTACCGTTCCATAGCTCATAGGGGGTTTTGCCTTGTGTTTTAGTGAGCATGGATCTATTCTGAGTGTAACAGGCTGTGTGTATGGCTTCAGCCCAGAACCTTTTGGGAATTTATGCATCAGCAAGCATGGTTCTGGCAGCCTCCTTTAGTGTCCTGTTTCTTCTTTCAACTATCCCATTTTGTTGGGGGGGGTTCTGGCAGCTGATGTCTCATGGGATATTCCTGACTCTTTGCAAAAATTAGTGATAATCGAATTTATGAACTAAGTACCTTTATCAGATCTTATCTTGATAATAGATAGACCCTTCTCATTTGAAATTTTCTTGAGTAGCTCATGTAGCCTGAGTTGGGTATCCTTCTTGCTGGTCATGAATATCACCCAAGTATATCTTGAGAAGTCATCCACCACCATCAGTGTGTATTTGCTTCCATTGATGCTTTCTGGTGTGATAGGTCCAAAGAGGTCCATATGAAGGAGTTGAAGTATCCTGTCAGTGGAGGGGGTTGTTTTGCTTTTGAATGAGGCTTTGATTTGCTTCCCTTCTTGGCAAACTTTACAAATGTGATCTTTGTTGAACACCTCATTTGGTGTTCCCTCCACTAGACTTAGCCTTGACATCTTGTTGAGGGTTTTGAAATTCAGATGATTGAGTCTTCTGTGCCATAGCCAAGTCAGGTCACTTGTGCTTTCGGCAATGAGATAGGTCTCTTTTGGACAAGATCTCCAATCTGCAAGATAAACATTTCCTTTCCTAGACCCTGTTAGTAGTACCTGTGTATTTGATACATTTCTTACACAGCACAAGTTACTTGAAAACTCAACATTATATCCCTTATCACAGAATTAACTTATAGAAAACAGGTTATGTTTCAGTCCACTGACATATGATACATTTGTTACCTGGACTGTCCCTATTATCAGGGTACCATAACCCTCTGTGATTCCTTTTGAGTTATCACCAAATGTGACATGAGGACCCTTCTTTTCCTTGTAGTAAGTCAGGAGACTCTGGTTGCCTGTCATTTGCCTTGAGCTACCACTATCCAAGTACCAATCAGCCTGATAGTCCTCAACCTGCATAAAGATCAATTCTTAGGTACCCATCTTGTGTTGGGTCCTACTTAGTTAGTTGTACCTTTAGGGATCCAAATCTGCTTAACAGTCCTAATTGCTTTGGACTGGCTGATTTTTCTCCCATAAACATCTACATAAACATTAGACTCCCTAACTGCCCTGGGAGTTGATTGTCTATAAGTGTCAGTCCTTTGTGGCACAGGAGGCTTGTTAAGTCTCCTGTTCCTGAAGGGCTTTGTTGCAGCTGGCCTCAGGTGCTGTTGAAAAGGAGGGATATATTTTCTCTCATAGGACATATATGAGATTGGTTCCCTATGGTGAACCCTTCTGTCAACTCCCCTGACAGAGGATTTAGGCCAGTTTGTCCTTTGCCTAGATTTTCTCTTAGTGGAAGATCTAGGCTGAGGATAAATGTACTGAACATTACTCTATTTGTTATTAGAAAACTTTCTTTTATGCTGTTCATTTATCATGCTGTTCATTTATCAGTGGACCTACTTGGCATTATTACCTCCTTTGCAGGTTCAGCAGGCCTTTTGCCCTTATCAAGGATCCTTCTGGGATTCTCAGAGGACCTTACAAACACCCTCTCATCACTACTTGTGGATGCGGTGTTGAGTTGGCCTTTTGAGGATGTGCATGGGAAGAATCCTATCCCATGACTGCTGTCTGAGCTGTTTTGTAAGCTCAGAATCTTCTCTATTGCCAGAGAGGGTTTATTGAGAGATTCCAGCTTTCTCAGCAGATGATCCTCAGATTCCTTTAGCATATTTACATTGCTGATGAGGGTTTTTATTTGGATGGCTAGCTCATCATTTTCACCAACTAGCGTGATCTGATCACTGGTCAGTCCCCTGATCAGCTCATCCTTAGCACTGACCTGACTTTTGAGTGTTTCCACTTCATTGGTCAGGGCAATGGTTTGGGATGCTGAGGTAAGGTCTGCCTCTATTTCAGATTAAGCTATCTTATTATTTTCATTAGCTAGTATCCTGTTTTCTTCCTCAAGAGTTAGGTATGCCTCTTGCAGCCTGGAGAAGTCAGCCATCAATTGTTCTAAAGAGAACTGAAGGTTGAGGTCTCCTGCTGACTCTGAGGTAGGCTCAGGTGAGTGTGCTATTAATTGACAAGGGTGAGATTGTACCTCAGGTTCATCATTGGCCATGAGACATAGATCATCATCACTGCTATCAGTGAATATTTCCTCAGATGAGCTTCCAGTCTCCTCATCTTCTGCCACCATTGATCTACTCTCCAGTCTCCAGTTCCTCTTAGCTTGCCTCTCCTTCCTTTCCTTGGAGCTCAGCTGAGGACAGTCATACTGAAAGTGACATGTCTTATTGCACTGGAAGCATCTTTTCTCATCATCTTCACCTTCTTCTTTGAGGTGGATTCCTCACTCTTGTTGTTTATTTTTTGTTCCTTTTTAGGTTCCTTCTCATCCCTTGGAGTGAACCTGGACTTTATTTCCTTATTATCCTGGTAGTATCTCTTGTATTTGCCAAATCTTGAATTCATCTTCTCAAACCTTCTGGCTAGAAAGCTCATTTCTTCTTTCATTTCAGCCTTACTTTGAGATTTGCAGGGCTTGCTGGCCTTCTTTATCTTGGCTGGTTCAACATCAAAATTGTTTGCATTGAAGGCTACTCCTTTCTCAGATGAGGAAGGCTCTTCTGTAGCTCTTTTCCTATTGAGATCAAACTCATAGGCCTTAAGTTCTTAGAACACTTGCTGCATAGACATGTTAGATAGGTCTTTGGTGTTCTGCATCATCACTGAGTAGACATCCCACCTAGGTGAGAGTCCCCTGAAAATTTTGAGAGCAACTTCCCTCTTGGTGTAAACCTTTCCAAGGGAGTTTATCTCATTCATGATGTCAGTGAACCTGCCATCAAGCTGATCAATGGTCTCATTTTGTTCCATTGAGAATTGTTCATAATTTTGGACAGCAACTAATAGTTTATTTTCTTTTATCTTGTCAGTGCCCTCACATAAGAGAGTCAAGGTGTCCCATATTTCCTTTGCGGTTGTACAGTGAACTGCCCTTCCCTTGACAGACTCAGGGATTGTTGTATACAATATATTCATGGCCACAAAGTTGAGATTATGTCTCTTTCTTTCATCAACAGTGATGTTATCTTCATCCTTAGGCCACTCCTCTCTAGGATCATTAATTTGTGCTTGTGTGATCCTAGGATTAGCAGTCATAAAGATAAAGGGACCCTTAGTAATCACCCTCAACATCTTATCCTGCACACAGGCTAGGTGAGCCCTCATTCTGATTTTCCAGAAGTCATAGCCTTCTACTGTGAACTGGGGCAGCTTATGATGTGATAGGTGGTTGAGGGGATTGGTTCCCATGTTGGAGTCTGAGCTTCCTATAACATTGGTGTTGACCGCTGGTGTGGTTGTGTTCCCTGTGCTTGTTGATTCTTCTGCTTGAGTAGACATTTCATAAGAGTATATTCAAGAAGAGTTAGTTAGATCATTTCAAGTGACCACTAATGATAAATCAAGGCAGTGGTTCTTAGAACCCCTGCTCTGATACCACTTGTTGGTCCCAAATAAGCAAAGACAGGTGTATGGGGGGGTGAATACACCTGTAAGTCCAATTTTAAAAACAGTTAGTAAGTGGACCCCTTTTAAAAGTACAAGCTACTTCGAGAAGATCAGTGGATTTGAAGGTCGCCTGACAAGTAGTCTGAGTATTCGATCAGATTGAGTTTTGCAGCGGATAATTAATGAAAACACTTGAAGTTAACACTCACACAGAAGCATAAGAGACACATGGATTTATAGTGGTTCGGAGTTCAACTCTCCTACATCCACTTTTCCTGATTTAACAGGAGAATTCCTTAACCATAGGAATTCCATATTTTAGAGTGCCAAGGTGCACTGATCAAGAATAACTCCTCTTGATCTCTAGGATTTTCACTGAGTCCTAGTCCTCTCAGATTTCAGACTGAGACACTCCTCAACTTACTTTCTTCCACTCACAACCTTGAACCTTACTTGGTTTAAGGATTTGAGTTTTTCCAACTATGGTTGAGATAACCCTTTACAGTGAAGACTAATATCTAGATAGGGTTATCTCAGTAGGCTTTTGAGATATTACAATGTATGCCTAAATACAAGATTGAATTCTAATCAATGTAAGCACTTGGGAAACTAGAGTGATTTTTGAGTGCTTGAACTTTTCAGTTTTTTTCAGTTGAGCTTGGTTGTTTCCCATACTTGACTTCTTCTTTTGTTCTTGTATTTATAGACTTAAATTTGAAATACTATCGATTGGAGAGATAGCTTCAAATTTAAGCTATTTTGGTGTACCAACGTTCTTCAAGATTTTCCTCAGATTCCAGATTGTCAAATCTGTGAAAATGTAGCAGTCCAACGTTCAAGAAATCTTCTTCAGATATTGAATGGACAACTCTTAAGCATTAATGGTTGATAGCTCATTAAATGCAGCTGCCTTTGAATGGACAACTCTTAGAATTAATGCAGCCGCCTTTGAAAACTGTGCCATCCTAGGTTGTTGGTTGCTTCTGAACTTGGTATTGACAGGACAGGCTTTGTGTCAGATCCGTACATATGTGGCAACACCTCATTGGCCTGTCTTAATTGTTCCTCAGTCCAGTCTAACGGTTGTATTGAAGTCCTCTGTCTTTTCATCAGGTGACTTAGAACATTCTCTTTGCTGCATTTAAACACTTCATTTATGTGTTGGCTGCTTCCTTATTAAATGCGGAAGACATTTAATACATCAGGGTACTTGTCTTCAGGGGAGTCCTCTTCAGGGCATTAGGACTTAGTCTTCTGGGGTGTATACTTCAGTCTGTGGGTGTATCTACTAGTCCTTCATCAGGATAGTCTATAAGTCATCAGGCTAGTCTTTAAAACATCTGACCAGTTTTTACATAAGTAGCCTGTTACAATTAGACTTACATTCTAAGTTCTTATCATAGCCTCCTAACACTTTGCGCTATTATTACTAAGTCTTAGATATACATTAATACATCAGGGGAGTCTTTGGGATTTATCAAAATATTCTACAAGTCATTTCCCAACAGTGCGGGTCGGACCCGGATCGGTTCAACCCGAGGGTCTGACCCACGAAATTATTATTTTTTATTTCACAAAGACAACGACTCACAACCGTTGTCTATAGTCACAAATAAGGATATGAACATTCTACAACAATATATTTAATATGTATAGACAACATTTAATAACCGTTGTAGTAACAAAGAAAAGACAACGGTCCACGACCGTTGTCTATAGTCACAAATAAGAATATGCACATGCTACAAAAACATATTTTATATGTATAGACAACAGTTAATAACCGTTGTAGTAACAATGAAAAGACAACGGTCCATTAACCGTTGTCTAAACTTGATACTTACTACAATAGGAGCTTCTACCACAACGTTTTTTATGGAAAGACAACGGGTTTTCACAGTTGTAGTATTCATTTTTTCTTGTAGTGCTTCCTTCTCTTTCCTTCTTTCTCTAGATTCTTTCACTGTTTGTTCCCAATAACCAAGAGGTTTTTGAGTGTGAACTGCAGGTTTCTGAGTTGTAGATTTAGGGAGTTTTATAATCTTGCTTCCTCCTTTAGAACTTCCCTTCATCTGATCTGATTGAGGTCTTTCTTCTGATTGATCTCCTAATCTCTTAGGCAAATCTTTAGATTTTGCAGCCTCAAGCTCTTTTTCCCATGCCTTTCCAATATCCTTCACATTCTCAAGGATATCTTCAGTGACTTGTTCTCCTTCTTCGATCTCATTTTCTATCTTGCTTTCCCTCTTTTTGCCAACATCAATGTGTGACAAAATGGTGTTAAGCTTACTCATCAGTTCAGTTTTCAGGGTCTCATTCCCAGATATCAGCTTGGTCATTTCATTCTTCATACTCTTCACATCTACTTTCAGATTAAAAGAATCATTCTTCATCAAGTTAATATCCGACTGTAGAGTAGTGATTTCTCTTGTCTTGTTGATAACATCTTCCCTTGTCAGTCCATTCTGAGCCAATAAGCTATCCACAACAGCTTTAAAATTCTTTTCAAGAACTCTATTTTCTTCTGAGCTTCTTTCCTCAAACTTCTTCACAAGATCTTCCATACCTTTTCTCACATTCTGAGAAATAATAGCATTAAGTACCATCTTGAATTGTTTTAGAATTTCAGCTTCTATTCCTTTGAATGATTCCTCCAAATGTTTAAGTTGAGATACAACTTCCTTGGGTGTCATCTGAGGATTTGTATCACTATCTTCTTCTTTAGAATCTCCTTCTCTTATCACCAACTGCTTTCCTTTAGAAACTTTCTGAGCTTTAGAAGGTACCAACTCTACAGCTGTAGAGTCTTCAGTGGAAGCCTTCCTCTTGCTAGGAGTCACAGTAACTTCTGTAGAGAATTCAGCAATATAGTCGTCCATGTTTTCAACATTCTCTCTCTCAAGAGCTGAATAACTTTGCAGTGTGGGAGTTCCATGTCTATAAATCTCGTCCAGAGTAAACATTGCAGGTGGTGATATATGAAAAATGCTTGTGATGGGGTTTGACATGTCCTTGGCATTTTCATCAATTTCCCTAGAAGTGTCATCAATGATTTGTTCATCAGCTTGAACAATTTCAGTAGATTGAGCTTCAATATCCACAGTCTTAACTTGAGCTTGAGCTTGAGCCTGAGCACCACCCATTGGTGCATCATCATTGACATCTTCATCATCATCTGACTTTTCCTTATTCTCTTTGCAAGGAGAATCATCTTTTCTTGCTTCTTTCTCCTTCTCAGATTCTTCCTCTGCAGGATTTCCTTCAATAATTACTTGATCTGCAGCACTAGATCTTGCAGATTCCATCAGAATAGCTTCCTTTGCCAGGATAGTTAAGCACTCAGTGTTGGGAGAAATCCTAGCAGTCCTTGCCTTGGAGGCGAGCTGTGCTCAAGTCCACTCGTTCGCTCGATTAAAGGCATAGTTGTGTGCCGCCCGTGGCGCTGAAGCTAGATATTGGGTTTAAAGGAATTGATTGTACTACTCATACCAACAAGGTGCATCTTCTTTTCTAGTGCCCATTGTGAAAGAACTCTAAAGTTAAGCATGCTTGGCTTGGAGCAATTTCATGACGGGTGACCCCCTGGGAAGTTCTCAGGGTGTGTACGAGTGAGGACATAAGCACACTAGAAAAGACCCGTGTTGGTTTGCGAGGATAGTACTCAGTTCTACTCAGAGCACAGGTCACTGGTTCGAGTCCCCCATAGCGCAAATAAGGGTATGTTTGGCTTCAAGTCAGGCTACTGCTAGGGGGAGTATTGTTGGGAGAAATCCAAGCAGTCCCTGCCTTGGAGGCGAGCTGCTCTCAAGTCCACTCGTTCGCTCAATTAAAGGCATAGTTACGTGCCGCCCGTGGCGTTGAAGCTAGATATTGGGTTTAAAGGAATAGATTGTACTACTCATAACAACAAGGTGCATCTTCTTTTCTGGTGCCCATTGTGAAAGAACTCTAAAGTTAAGCGTGCTTGGCTTGGAGCAATTTTATGATGGGTGACCCCCTGGGAAGTTCTTAGGGTGTGTGCGAGTGAGAACATAAGCACGCTAGAAAAGACCCGTGTTGGTTTGCGAGGATAGTACATCAGTTCTACTCAGCGCTGTGCATCATCATTGCCATCTTCATCATCATCTGGCTTTTCCTTATGCTCTTTGCAAGGAGAATCATCTTTTCTTGCTTCTTTCTCCTTCTCAGATTCTTCTTCTGTAGGATTTCCTTCAACAATTACTTGATCTGCAGCACTAGCTCCTGCAGATTCCATCAGAATAGCTTCCTTTGCCAGGATAGTTAAGCCCTCAACTTCAACTATTTGGTGACTTCCTTCACCAGTCTTTCCTTTTCCTTTGTCCTTTCTTCTTTAAAGCTGCAGCTACTGATTTAGTGATTTTATGTCTTGTAGCTTCTTCAGCAATGATCTGCTTTACTTTTCCTTTGTCCTTTCTCTTATTTTCTCAGCAATATAATCATCTAAGAAATTAGGCTTCATCAATTCATTGACGTCACTGCAATTTGTCCAGTCAACTACCTACTGGAACAAATTTCTTTCTTCAACTACTAACTTCTCCAGTTCTTCTCTGACTAACTTCCATTCATCAAATTTCTGCCTTTCTTCTTCAAATCCTTCTACCCTCTCAACTGGAACAACAGGGAGTTGTTCAGTTTTAGGTTCAGGAACTTCAGCTTCTTCAATCTGTTCCTCAGAAATATGTAGCTCCAGAATGTACAGTTGGCAAGTCTATAGCTGTAGACTTATCAGTTTCAACTTCTCTGGTTTTCTTGGAATGAAACTTCTTCTGCCTCTTTTCTCTATCAACTGCATCCTCTGAATCAGTAGGTTCATCTACTCAGAGCTTTCTTCTAACATTCTTCTTCTTCTTTTCAGCTTGTTTTGGTGATCTGATAATGGTGAGTGTCATTCCTTCAGATTTCTTCTTTCTCTTCTTGGATTTGGTAGCCATAGGAGCATCCGCAGCTCCTCTCTTGAAATTGGCCTTCCCAATGATTCTATGAGTTATAATAGGCTGACACTCATGCCCATTAAACAAAGAAAATCCAACTTCCTTCAAAATATAATTTAAGAACAAACCAAAACCTTTGTTCTTTCCTACCTTCACAACATCATTTCCTATATTCCTCAGTAGGAGTTCTCCAATATCTATCTTAATCTCCTTAACAAAAGCTATCATTAAATCCCACATCAAAATAGTGCCAGTATCATGTGCACCAGTTCTACATAATAAACATTTATCAATAGCTTCATAAAGATAGACATACTCAACAGCTAAGCCAGCCTTCATGAATGTCCTCTTCCAGTTCTTTGGAAATGACTTCTTTGCAGTAAATCTCTTCCAATACTTCTCATATTCCTCAGCAAAGTTGAGATTATCATGAGCATCACCTCCAGTCCTTAGATGCAGAGCTTTGCAAATGTCTCCAGCTGTAATCTTGACATTCCTACCTTGCAGCTTCATTGATAATGTTTTCCTCTCTACATTGGCTTCAGTATTTTGATAAAACTCATGTACAATTTTATCATCATATGATCCAGGATTGTAGGTCAGACAGTAATGAATCCCTTGATTCACTATATGCTTCACAACTTCCTACATAGCATCAGTGGGATGCTTCTTCAGTATTTCATCGAAGTTGAATAGAGCTCCGAATATAACTTTTATTGCCATGATTCTTGGTTTCTTTTGAGTAGGGGATGGGGAGTGTTTAAGGTTTCAGGTGAGGGTTCGAAATGTTAAAGGAGGATATGAAAAGGATGAAGGGTCCTTTAAATACCTTTCCTTAAACAGTCTTTGAACTAAAATTTATGAGTCTTTGAATTCTGGGCCAAAATTTATAATTAAATTTGTCCAAAATCTAACTCACATAGAATTTTAATTTCATTTAAAATGTTACACGTACACAAACATTTTATTAATTAAAATGCCTGAATAATTCCAAAATTTCTGTAACTTAGTACAAAAGTTTATGAATTTTGTAGTGCTCCATTTAATTTGCAGAATTGTACAAAGTACTGTAAATTCTTCTATGTTTGAAATTGACATTCTTAGAATTTGGAAATGTTGGTCCCGAAACGAGTATAAATCAGTGTATTGGGGGGAATACACTGATGTCAGATTTTCCCAAAAATCTTAGGAAAATTCTCTTTCAGACTTAGTCAGGAAGCTACTGAAATGTTCAGTTAAATTGATGGTCCTCAGGGGCAGCAGGGACAGATCAGTAATGAACCAAATAGGCTAAGTTAGAGTTGTGCTCTCAGAGGCTCAATAGAGATAACAAACCTACTGACCGCTAGGAAGCTAGTCAGTTGGACTACTATCTCAGTAAGCTCAGTTTAGTGCGGAATGTGAGCCCTTAAGTTTCTACTCATTTTAGTTCCTGAAAACTTATCAGTTTGCTTAGTGAAAACGTGGTTAAGGCTTGTGCACAGTTTTACTGATCAGGATGAAGGATCAATCCTGATGGTTTTTAAAAATAATGCAAGTATGCTTCAGTTTAATATGTATGACAATTATGATCATGAGTAAATAGTAAATCAGCACACAAGTATCTTTTTAACGTGGTTCAGAGATAACCAACTCCTACGTCCACGACCTTATTTAACAGGAAGCTACCCTCAAAACCCTGAGGATAGGTACTTGGTTTTTACATGCCAAGGGACACGAATAGCCACCTTCCTCTCTAAGGAACTGACCCCTGGGCATTTTACAAGTCCCAGTCCTTCCTACCAACCAACTCACAACCCGAGGGGTTTAGTATTCACGTTTTCCAACTATTGTGTATTGATCCCTCTAACAAATCAGTGCTAAGGATGGGATCAATACTCTAAGCAAAATACAGAAAAGATTCCTACTACAACACTTGGGAAATTTAAGGTTTCAGAGTGTTGTTCAAAGTATGCTTTGAGTGCTTGGAATCTTGAGAGCTTTCTCTTGGAAATTTCCCATTAGTCTTGAATGGGAGCAAGACCTTCTGTATTTATAGGGAGGTTTGAAATAGATCCGCTGGAGGAGATCCGTTTCAAACATTCCTATTTTAGGTAGGTGCGTGTACTGGTTGTCCTTGTCTGACAGAGTCCATACCTAGTATGGCAAAGTTTCTGATCCGCCGCCTGCACCTCTGAGAAGCATTAAATGCGCTCAATCTCCTTACATACGTGTTGCCTTCTTACTGGTCGCTTGTTCAACGGCTAGTTTGTTGGCATTGACTTTACTGATCCTCGTACATTTATAAATATGAGTCCCTCATTCTTTACTCAGAATAAATGTTTGCCTTATGTTGGAGACTCTGACATTCTTTCTGCTTCATCAGACTTCCATTCGCAAGTGTAACCTTTGGGTCTCAGGACTTATAAGTATCAGGTTAACTGATACTAGGCCCAGGTCAGGACTTATGAACATCAGTAAGATGTTCAGCCTGATCAAGGTTACTTGTGCCTTCACTGATAGAGACTTCCCTGAGCATGCTTAGTCTACTCAGTTCTGTCAGGATCAGTAGTCTGCTTCAGGATGGCTTCTAGGAAATTTCAGGACTCTTTCTAGGTTTTTCAGGTTGCAGCTTCAGGTTGATCATCTTCAAGACGATCATGCCTTCAGGGTTGGAGATGCCTCAGACTTTAGACTTTAGGGACGTCACCATCAGTCTTCAATATTTAACACGTTCCCCCTGAACTGAATACCTGTGAATAGAAAAATCTATTCTAACCTATCTATCCTGAGCCTATCATCCTGATGAACTATACTTAGGCAAATTCATCAAGAGGTTTTGGGATCTAATTAAAACATTCAGATTGTCCCAACAATTTCCCCCTTTTTGATGATGCCAAAACCCTTAGAAAAATCCTACCATCTAAACAAGTTACTGATATAATCAGTATTCAGTTCAGGAACCTACATCAGGTCCTTAGTTCTATAAGATGGAGACAGGAAAGGGTTAGTACAGTTCTTGATAAAGAGCAGAAAAGTAAATCAGAAGCCAACGAGATGTTGTCTCAGGAATAAAAATAGTTTCATTGATAGATAATAGAAGTGCATGGTATCCTGAAACTATTACAAGAGATTCCTGAAATAATAATCCTGAAAAACTAATCTAATCTTCATCATCCCACCTAGCCAACGAGATCCCATACTTCTTCAGGACTCTCAACTTGACTTCATGGAACTTATTCTGATCAGTGAGAGCTCCAATTCTTTTTGCAATCGTTGCAATCTCATTTCTGATCAGGTCCATGTTCAGGTGGTTGTTGATGCAGAGGGTTGGAGAAGGATAGGTGATGTTCTCAGGTGCCTTGATCTGAACACCGACTTTATCAGCGTGTCGGTCAATCTCTCCCCAGAGCTCGTTGTGATGCAAGGCCATCCATTCAGTAAAGAGGTTGTTTTTATCCTTGCCTTCGGATGTCTTCAGCCAGTTCCTGACAATATAGTACAAGTTCACAAACTCCTTCTTGATTGGGACCCATGCCTCGTTCAGTTCAGGAGGTACGAAGTTGTCCCTGTACTCATACACCAGGGGATCGGCATCCTGAGGGTCAATCACCTTGCTCTTTGACGCAGCAACTGACTTCTTCTTCCTAGCTTCAGAGGCAGGATTCTTAGGATCAGTCTTCTCTTTCAGCGCAGCCATCTGCCCCTTCAGCTTTTGGAGTTCAGTGGCCTGACTCCTGACCTGCATCGCAGTCTCCAGCGTCAGTTGCTTGGTCTTCTTACTTCCCTCAACAATTGGGTCACCAGGAAATCTTTGCTCCTCACATTCCTCCGTCAGGTCTTCCACTGAAACATCAGCTTTCCGTTTCTGAACCTTAGACTTAGGATTTTTCAGAGCCTTCCCTTCCCCCTTTTTGGTAGCATCAGGGGAGTCCTTGTCCTTGTCGACTTTCTTTTGAATATCCTGAATCAGGATCCCCTGAGATGCCTGCTGGTCAGTAACCACCTGAAATTCCTTCGCCAGCTTCTCATTTGCCTCAGCTCTGAGCAGACTATCAGAGAGATGATTATTCGAACTCCTTCCACATTGCAGCAAATTCCTCCTTCCTTGTTGAGCTCTCATTAAGCATGGTGTTCATAGCTTCTTTCAATGCATCAACAGAAGCTCGCTGACTCTCCTTCTACTTAGTCAGTAGTTCATCATCTCCCTTGCCTGCTTCCTCCCGAGCCACTGTCCTGACCTGGGCTTCCTGCCCCTTCAATGCCTCAGCAATCAGTGCCTTAATCCTGTCATCCAGGCCACTGAGAGATGAGTCTATAAGAGATTGAACTTGGTCAGTAGTGACTGTGGTTGATTGTTGTTGTTCAAGGCTCAGTAGTGACTTAGGATTTTCTCTCGCTGATGATCGAGCTTAGCTAGAATCATCCTCCCCATCAGTGAAACTCCCACTGAAAAGATTTGGGTCTTCTTCTTCTTGGCTGTCTTGGACTTAGTGGCAACCGACTTTGGGACCTCTCCAGTAGCCTCAGCAGTCCCGGTCCCTGGGAGTGCGTCATCGATCGGTGCACCTCCTCCCGAGGTCGCACCTTCCCCAACTACTGGAACAACTGCCAGTTCAGTAGAAGGGTTGGGCTGAGGATTATTCGCCCTGACTACCATGATAAAGTCCTCCTTGTTGATGACGGGCATAGGATCGAAGCCCAAATCTATCCAGGATCATTTGCTTCTGATCCCGGAGAACCTCCTCACCAATCTCCTTTATCAAGGCACACACTTCAGGAACAGAAGCTTTCCTCATCATCACCAGGACCCTGAGCCTGATAACCTCCTCACCATATGATTCTTCCAAGTCTGGAAGGTGCTGAGTGACAAATCTGATGGCTTGAGACCTGGCATCCATCTCAAATGGAGTTATCACGGGTGGTGTAGGCTCCTCCTGAGTGACCTCCTAACCTTACTCCGGATTGTTCGACTCAGACTCAGGATCATTGGACACAGTCCATTTCATTCCCCGGTTATCCTCAACATCCTCATCATGGAGCTCATCTTCCCGAGTCTCCATTCCCTCTCCTTCCTGATGCTCTCTTTCACCTGCATCAGAACTCCCTTGCTCCTCCTGAGAAACTTCTACTTCACCTCCTTCTCCACCTTCATGCTCCTCTTGAGCAGCCGCAGAAGATTCAGCCTGAACCTCTTCACCAAGAACTTCCACCTCCTGGGTTGTTGGGTCCTTCTGAACAGGCTCCTGAGGAGGTTCAGCCTGTTCCCCCTCAACCTGAGCCACCTCCTCCTGAGGTGCTGGCTCAGTGCCAGAAGCTGCAGCGATTTCGGATGATGGAACATCAGTGGGTGCCAAGGAAGAGATTGGGACGGCAGCAAGGGTGGCAGTTGAGTCAGATTGTTGATCAATATGATCAGACTCGGTATCAGAATTGTGGAGCATCATCTTCTTCTCACCGATAACGATGCCCTTCACCTTCACCCTCTTCGGCCCTGACTTGATCGGCTCTTCCGGAGCCTTCGGGGCCACAACCTTTCCCTTCCCACCTTTGCTCCTGGAGACCTTCTTGATCTCAGTATCAAGCATTCTCTTCTTGGTCTCAGCAGCATTCTTGAACAGGACATGCTTGTCCTTGAAGTCATCACAATCCTCCTTGTCGACGTCTCCAAGGAAGTCCTGAAGCATCACTAATAGCCTTGATCCGAAGTTGGGATTTTTGTCAAGGACTATCTTATCACCATCCGATCTCACCTTCTTAGATTCCTGAATCAGCTTCTGAAGGAAGAACTCTTCCCAGTCAATTTTGCATTATCAACCATGGCAGTCAAGCCCCTGATCTTAGGCTGACTGATCTGCTCCATTCCTCCCACGAAGCCCATAATGCTTTGAACCACAACCTCGAACAAAAGCTTACATGCAGGCTTCAGTAGCTTTTTGTTCATCGTGCTAAAGATTTCCTGAGGAGTGATCAGGAACTCATTCATACATTTCTGCTCTTCTCCAGCCTTGTAGGAAGTCAAATTAGCCAACTGCTCATCATCAGTAGAATGGGGTAGATTGTAGGTCTTCCTGATAAGATCCCTGACATTGATCCTCTCAGTGAAATGCTGAACTATCTTCTTCCCATTCTTCTCCACAGACCGCCTGAGTGGAATCACTGATTCCCACTCATCATCAGCATTCATCTTCATGTTTGTGTAGAAAGCGATGATTTGATGAGGGCAGACATTGGCTGGCTTCTTGGAGATGAAGTTTACAAGCCCAGCATTGTTCAAGGCTCCATAAACTTGAAGAAGCTCAAGAATGGCGGATTGGTGAGTGAAATCCACCAACCATTCATAGGACACCTTCGATTCAACTTCGGAGATGGCAGCGTGGAATCTCCTTGTGTCTTCAAGTGATTGAGCAGCAGAGGAGGCCATGGATGTAAAAAGAAAGAGATAGTTTGCAGAAAATATGGGTTAAGGATATATGAGTGCGCAAATTTAGCAGTGTGAACAAAGCTTCCTTTTTTACCCAAAGATTCAGTTTTAATGGACAGAATTGATTAAAAGTCTTTTGAAATTCAACGGATTAGATGAAGGGGTATATTCGGAATGAAACTTTACCAAATTCAGTTTTAAAGTTAATAATTCAAACCTTTATAGAAAACTATTCCCGCCCACACTTGCATTAAATGCGTGTCAGAAGAATGTTTGAAATAAATTTGGATTTCGCATTTCATAAAAACTAAATAATAAATGAACGGCTGGGATGAGAGTTTGAAACCCTGTGATTGATGTGGTGTCAGACATGATCAGAAATGATGCAAGCAAGCCATAATTAAAGCAAAGGTTCAATAATACATACCAGTAAGTCATATATAGAAACCTGACTGATACCTCTGAGTCTGATCAGGGTGACAAGCCCTGAGCTCTGTGTCCTGAACCTAAACCTATTCTGATCCTGAAGATCCAAATCTGATGTCTGTTCCCCCTGAAAGCCATCCATTTTTCTGCAACCTGATCCTGAGTTAGTCATCCCTCCTGACCACCTTGTTCAATCTTGAACTAAGGTTCATACTGAACCATCTACTCCTGGGTCAAGAAGTCCTAAGTAGTAGAAGTTGGTTTCAGGCAAAGCCTTAGTCAGGATGTCAGCTCTTTGCTTGTCAGTAGGGATCCTCTCCATCCTTATATCCTTATTTTCAACATGATCTCTTATAAAGTGATGCCTGATGTCTACATGCTTACACCTTGTGTAAGACTGGGTTTTGGGATATGGCAATGGCACTATTATTGTCACAATATATTAGGACATCAGTGGCCTCAACTTGGTAGTCTCTCAGTTGTTGCTTCAACCAAAGGATCTGGGAGCAACAACTGCTTGCCGCCATATACTCAGCCTCAGTAGTAGACGTTGCAACACTTGTTTGTTTCTTGGAAAACCAAGAGATCAGTTTACTCCCTCGAAACTGACATGTTCCTGTAGTTGATTTCCTATCAAGCCTACAGCCTCTATAATCAGCATCAGAATAGCCAGTCAGTTCTAGGTTGTCATCAGAGGAATACCAAAGTCCTAAATTGACTGTACCCTTTAGGTATTTCAGTATCTTTTCGGCACTCTCTAGATGACTCTTCTTCAGATCAGACTGATACCTTGCACAAACTCCAACTGCATAAGTGATGTCAGGACAACTTGCAGTCAGGTACAATAAGGATCCAATCAGTGCGCTATATTCAGTCTGATTCACTGAGGTCCCTTCCTTGTCAGGATCCAGCTTCTCATTTGGGTTCATGGGAATACGTGAGACTTTGCTGGACTGAACTCCAAACTTCTGAATCAAGTCCCTCGCATACTTGGACTGATTTATGAAGATTTCGGAGTCAGTTTGCTTGACCTGAAGACCTAAGAAGAAGTTCATCTCTCCCATCATTGACATCTCAAACTTCCCCGTCATCAGCTTTGAGAATTTCTCACAAAGCTTCAGGTTAGGTGATCCAAATATTATGTCATCCACATAAATCTGAACCAAGAGAATGTCCTCCCCTTCGGAAATCCTGAAGAGGGTCCTGTCCACTATTCCTTTCACGAACCCGTTGTCTATCAGGAACTGGGAAAGTGTATCATACCAAGCCCTTGGGGCTTGCTTCAGGCCATAAAGAGCTTTCTTCAGGTGATATACCTTGTCACCAACTTCGAACCCTGGAGGTTGTTCCACATAAACCTCCTCGTTCAGTACACCATTCAGAAAGGCACTCTTTACGTCCATCTGATACACTTTGAACTTCTTAAATATTGCATAAGCCAAGAACAACCTGATTGTTTCCAATCTTGCAACTGGAGCAAAGGTCTCATCATAGTTGATCTCTTCGGCATGAGAGTAACCCTTAGCCACCAGTCTGGCCTTGTTCCTGACAACAACATTCTTCTCATCCCTCTTGTTCTTGAAGACCCACTTGGTGCCAATAACATGTTGACGCCTAGGTCTCTTAACTAACTCCTAAACCTGATTCCGATCAAACTGATTGAGCTCATCCTGCATGGCTAGGATCCAGTTGGGGTCACCAAGAGCTTCTTCTATGCTCTTAGGTTCCTGATCACTCAGGAAACAACAAAACATATCACTCTCGCCAATGGACAACCTTGTCCTGACCCCCTCATTGATATCACCAATGATATCAGCCAATGAGTGATCATCTAGCCACCGCCTCCTGCTGACGGCTGCACTGGGAGCTGCTGACGTTTCCTCGCCTGATCCTGAAATGTTAGTCTCGACAATAACATGCAAAGAAGAAGAACGAGCAAGAACAGTTGATAATGAGTCATTCCCTAAGGGTTGTACAATATCAGGTACATTGTTTCCCCTACAGAGTTGGACTCTGTAACTGTCTCAGGTGCAGAAGCATCATCACCGATAGTACGTACCTCAGGTTGAGTCTGTGCCACCATCTGAGACTCAACATTCTCCGAGGCTTGGGCTTGCTGAGGGTTGTCCTGAGGTCCATCCTGAACGTCATCATCATCCCATCCCTTGGGAGCATTCACGAAATTGACCTTGAACTCAGGATTCTGCAGGCTCAGTCTTGTCACCCTCTTGGTAACCCCCTCAGTGTCAGGACTTGGAGCCTATTTTCTACGCACTGATGCAGTCTCATCAAACACAACACGAGGTGTTTCCTCCACACAAAGGGTCCGACAGTTATACACCCTGAAAGTTTTGCTGACTGAGGAGTATCCTAAGAACATTCCCTCATCAGACTTGCTATCAAAGGCTTTCAGCTGGTCTTTCCCATTGTTCAGGATGAAACACTTACAACCAAAAATATGGAAATAGGAAATGCGAGGCTTCCTTTTATTCCATGTTTCATACGGTGTCTGAGCATGTTGTTTGTTCAGCATAGATCGGTTCTGAGTGTAGCAAGCAGTGTTGATTGCTTCAGCCCAATACTTCTTGGGCAGTCCTGACTCAGCCAACATGGTCCTGGCAGTTTCCTTCAGGGTTCGGTTCCTTCTCTCAGCTACCCCACTCTGCTGAGGGGTCCTGGCTGCAGAAGTCTCATGAGCAATACCAATGTCAGTACAAAAAACAGTTATAATAGAGTTAATAAACTCTGTTCCCCGATCTGATCTGATCCTAACGATGCTCTGACCCTGATCAGTACTCAATCTCTTGATTAACTTGGGAAGCTTGACCTGAGTCTCCTTCTTGTTCAGCAAGAAAATAACCCATGTGTACCTGGAATAATCATCAACAACAAGGGTATATTTCCTACCATTCATGCTGATAAGAGTAATCGGACCAAAGAGATCCATGTGCAGGAGCTGAAGCACTCTGTCAGTTGAGAAGGCATCTTTCTCCTTGAATGAAGCTTTAGTTTGCTTGCCTTCCTGACATGCTCCGCACACGTGGCCTTTACTAAAAACTTCATTAGGTAGACCCTCTACGAGAGAAAGTCGAGATTAATAATCTTAAAGTTTAAGTGACTCAGGCATTTATGCCAAAGCCAACTGAGCTCAGATGAGCTCTTAGCGACTAAAAAGTTTCAGGAGAGCTGCTCTGAAAGTCAGCAAAATAAACATTTCCTCTCCTGACACCTGTAATCAGAACCTGCAGTGTAGATTTGTCTTTCACAAGGCATATGTTAGATGTAAACTCTACACTATATACACGGTCACAAAACTTACTGACCGAAAGCACGTTATGCCTAAGACCCTCAACATAGGATACATTAAGCACTCTCACAGAACCAACAACAAGGGTACCGAATCCTCTGGTGAAACCCTTAGAGTTATCAGCAAAGGTTACCTGCGGGCCTTTCTGAGCTACGTACTCCTGAAGGAGATCACGAAATCTGGTCATGTGCCTGGAACACCCTGAATCCAAGTACCAGTCCTTCATCAGATCCTCCTTCCTCTTCTTGTAGCCTGCAGTGACCTGAAAAGAATCAGGCCTCAGGTACCCATTTTGTATTGGGTCCTACAGTGTCAGCCATACCCTTCCGGATCCAGATTTGTTTAACAATTCTGATGGCATCAGAAGTGTAAACCTGTCTCTCTGAAACATCAACATACACAGTCCTCTTCTTCCTTTGTGCCTGGGAAGTTGAGGGTGTATGGGTGTCAGCCTGAGGTTCAGGAGCCCTGGATAGGTTCCTGGGGGCGGGCCTCCTATTCCTCCTTGGCCTGGGTGCATTGGGCTGAGGTCTGTCCTGGGAAGGAGCTGCTCCAGCCTGACCTCTAGGCACTTGAGGTCTGGCCTGAGAGTTATCGGAGTCAGGTCTCCGTCGCCCTTCAGGGACAACTTGGTTTGTCCTTCTCCTCTGAGGATTAGGACGCTCCTGGTGGGCCCTGTACCCTGCCTGAGACCTCTGGACCTCAGTATTCCTTGGCCTTGCCTGAGGCCTCCTTTGACCAGAGTTCCTTCCACCCTGAGCATTCTGAGGCTGAGCCTAAGAACTGCTTGGAGCAGAATTCTTTCCAGCCTGAGGGTTCTTAGGCTGAGCCTTGGAGTTCCCATGGTCCTTCTTCCTCGGCTCCTGGTGAGGTACCTTAGCCTTTCCCTTAGGTTGTGGCTTTGGTTCCTCAGCCTTTTGCCTGACAGGTTCAGCAGGTGCTTTCTCCTTCCCTTTGCCTTATCCTGATGAGCAACACTAGGGCCTTTGTCATTAGTTTGGGCAGGGACAAACTTTTTCTGAGAGTTGCTCCCTGAAGCACCTCTCTTCTTTTTGCCCTTTGGGTGTTTTGAGGCATCATAGCCTAACCCCTTTAGCACTATCAGAAGTCTGAGAGATCATTGTTATCTCAGCAACCACTTGGGAAGATGAATATAACTTCTTCAGCTTTTTTTCAAGGCGCACATTTTCTATTTTCAGGGCCTCAAGCTCAGTGGTGTACTGAAGCACTTGCTTCTGATGAGCATTCTCTTTTGAGATCAGCTCTAGATCCCAAGCAGTTTGCTCAGCACTAAGGCGAGCTTGCCACTCAGTTTTGAACATCTCTCTCAAAGCAATTCGCTTAACCATCTGCTATTCCTTAGCAAGGAACAAATCAGTATCACGAGTCTCAATCAGTGAGCTGATTACACCATTCAGTCTTTCAACCGCCATTGGAGTCTCATCATGCCTATTCCGGGCATGAAGCAACTCTTCCTAAGTATCTCTCTGATTACAGTTTAAGTATGCATGTATTTTACCTATTTTTGTGTATTATTTTGTGTACTATAATGTATTGTTTAGCATATTTATATATAGTTTCACACTTTCTAATTAGTTATAAGTATTTATGTTTTCTATTTAAATAAGAAGCATATGTATAATTCAACCTAACCATTATGTCTATTGTATATTGTTGAGGTCTTAAGTGGAGTTATACTTATCCAAATTTTATGATATTGAACACCTAAGGCAATGTACTAAATACTTAAGACACTTTAGTGATCCAATTTTACAAGTTTGGATTGTATTTGTACTCAAAAGTGAAGACTCCATTTCTGTCCAATGTTTGGACTCAAAATACATTTTCGTATTTGCACAATATCTGGAGCCTCACTAAACCAATTGAACCAATTCCAGTTGTATTTGATCACTAATTCGTTGCTCTACAACTTGTCATCAGGGCTCAAGTGTTAAAAGTTCCGGCTTCAATGGTAAAAATGACAATCAATGCAAGGGCTTCAGAATTCCGCCATCTCAGTACACATGTTGGGAAATAATTCACCATAATTCACACAAAAGTCCAATTTACACAAGACCAAAGCCATTGGTTAGCCAAGAAATTCATCAAGACACAGTAAAAATATTAAAGGCGTTGATTTTGTGCAAGCTGAGATATCTGCTTTTCAAGAGACCACCATAAATTCGCGGAGAAAAACAATCCAGTTTTACCAACTCCACTATTCTGGTCATAACTCACTGTCTAGAGGTCTGATTTTTGAGATCTTAGACTCCTTGGAAAGATAATCCAATGGCCTAAAACTTTTATTCAGAAGTCAAGATGAAATTCGGAGGGCAAGGGAAATTTAATTACTGATGTTTACAGGCCACGTGAATTGGTTGCTAAAGTCTCCATGATTCACTATTTGGAGGCCTATATAAAGAGCCCTTTAGCAACCCTTGAAGGCATCCCATTTTACTTGTAATCCTTCTATCTTAGTCTAGTATCTCTCTAAGAAATATGAGTTCTTATTGTATTAGTATGAGTAGCTAAATATTTTACTAGAGTTAGGGATGAAGCTTTAGTAAAGTATTAGTAATGTTCTTGGTTATTCAATAAAGATTTTCAAAGTTTCAATCCTTTAGTCATTTGAAGAGTTTTTAAGAGAGGTTTTGATGTGTCATTACTTTGATTTGTTGTAGACTTATTGGCACAACAAATGCTTAGTTTTACATATCAACTATTGATTTTATAAACTTGTTCAAATTTCTAAAGGTACTTTTCAAGAGTATTATATGTGCTCAAAGTTTTATCTTCCGATTGAAATCACTTGATTGTTAGATTTCGATTGAGTTATCAAAGATAACCAAGATCATAACTCTAGTATTTTTATCTAAAGTGGAATCCCGAAGCTCTAGTATTTTGTTACTTTATTTAAACCTCTCAACTAGATAATATCTTTTTCTTCCAAATCTCCCTGTGGTTCGACACTCGGTCTCCCGAGAAATTTTATTACTTGAAATGAACCTACACTTGGGTACGTAACTCTCAAGGAGCTATCACTCTCATTCTGAGAGACTCAGTTAACCGATCATTCTCCCAACTCAGTTGTGCATTCACATCCACTGTGTGAATATAAGTCTCCTGCAGCCTTGAGAAGTCAACCATCAATTGCTTTAGAGCGAGCTGAAGGTCGAGCTGTCTCGCTGAGTCTGAGCTAAGCTCAGGTGCGTGATCAGGTGAAGAGGCAGAAGAACATACATCATCATCTGCCATCAGGCAGAGATCATCATACTCCTCATCAGAGAAGAGTTCAGGGGATCGGCGTCCTGGGCCATCTGAATCTGAGGAATCCTCAGTAACCAAAGCTCTCCGATCTGATGCCCTGAGATCTCTCTTTGCTCTCCGATCTTCTCTCTCGCGAGCACTAAGCTCCGGATAATCATACTAATAATGTTCGATCTTCTTGTAATGGTAACACTGATCTACATCAGAAACACCCGGTTTGTCAGTGTACCTTTTATCAGATGACTCCCTCCGGCTCCCTGATGATCGTTCAGGTTTAGAGCTGGATCTTCTGGGATCAACATCATCTCTCCTCTTGGAGTTTTTCTCATCTCTCCGCCGCTCAGGCTCGTCTCTCTCTCTCCTAGAATCTGAACCCCTCATCTCTTCCCTCTAGGGGCTCGATCTCCTGGGGCTGGAATACCTGCGATCACGGGTGTCAGTATAAAACTTCTTATACCTGCTGAATTGAGAGTTCAGTTTCTCGAAATGCCGTGCCATCAGGCTGTACTCCAGGTCTAGCTCATCCTTGTTCATATCCTTCAGTGATTTCGAGCCAGATCCAGCCTCAGGCTCAGGAGTAGCTTTAAGTGCCACTCTCTTTTCCTTCTCAGGTGTCTTCTCCTCAGTCACATCCTCACTGGCAACACCCTTCGTCTTCCTCTTATCGAGGTCGAATTCCAGAGCCTTTAACTCTGAGAAGAGGTGAGAGTAAGTAATGTTCGTGAGATCCTGAGTGTTCTTCAAGAAGATCACTCCTGTGTCCCATCTTTCAGGGAGACAATTCAGGATTTTAGACGACACCTCCCTCTTAGGAAAGTCCTTTCCAAGGGTTGCTAGCTCGTTCATCATCTTAATGAACCGAGCTTCCATCTGATCGATGGTCTCTCCTTCTAACATCCGAAACACCTCAAACTTCCTGATAGCCAAATCCCGCTTGTTCTCTTTACTCTTTTCAGAACCCTCACTCATCTCCTCAGCGCATCCTAGATCTCCTTCGTGGATTTCAGATGCATGAGCCTGACCGAATTCTCGTAAGAAACGGTGTGGAGTATAATGTTCTTCGCAACATTATCCAGTCCGATTTGCTTAATCTGATCAGCAGTAAGCGCGGACCTCTCCACAAGCTCATCTCCGGCAGTCGAAACTGGGACATTACCAGCTACGGGCCAGGTGGTCTGAAGATTCCTCATAAATCTGATCGGACCATGCTCAATCACCTGGGGCATCTGATCATGGATGGCGTAGAGATGTGCAAGGACCCTAAATTTCCAATAATCATAGTTGTCAATAGAGAACTCAGGAAGACTGCCTTCAAGGCGCTTAGAACCGGATGCCATGATATGCAAGTTTTCAGAAACAAGATCTGTTCAGTTGACCACCAAAAGTTTCTCCTCAGAAACTGTTGGTAGTCAGTGGTCTTTTGAACCACTGCTCTGATACCACTTGTTGGTCCCAAAACGAGTATAAACCAGTGTATGGGGGGAATACACTAATGTCAGATTTTCCCAAAAATCTCAGGAAAATGCTTTTTCACACTTAGTCAGGAAGCTCCTGAAATGTTCAGTTAAACTGATGGTCCTCAGGGGCAGCAGGGACGCATCAGCAATGAACCAAATAGGCTAAGTCAGAGTTGTGCTCTCAGAGGCTCAGTAGAGATAACAAACCTACAGACCGCTCGGAAGCTAGTCAGTTGGACTACTATCTCAGTAAGCTCAATTTAGTGCGGAATGTGAGCCCTTAAGTTTCTACTCGTTTTAGTTCCTGAAAACTTAGCAGTTTGCTTAGTGAAAATGTGGTTAAGGCTGGTGCACAGTTTTACTGATCAGGATGAAGGATCAATCATGATGGTTTTTTAAAAAAAATGCAAGTATGCTTCAGTTTAATATGTATGACAATTATGATCCTAAGCATATAGTAAATCAGCACACAAGGGTCTTTTTAACGTAGTCCGGAGATAACCAACTCCCTTTTCCACGACCTGATTTAACAGGAAGCTACCCTCAAAACCCTGAGGATAGGTACTTGGTTTTTACGTGCCAAAGGACACGAATAGCCAGCTTCCTCTCTAAGGAACTAACCCCTGGGCATTTTACAAGTCTCAGTCCTTCCTACCAACCAACTCACAACCCGAGGGGTTTGGTATTCACATTTTCCAACTATTGTGTGTTGATCCCTCTAACAAATCAGTGCTAAGGATGGGATCAATACTCTAAGAAAAATACATAAAAGATTCCTACTACAACAATAGGGAAATTTAAGGCTTCAGAGTGTTGTTCAAAGTATGCTTTGCCTGCTTGGAATCTTGAGAGCTTTCTCTTGGAAATTTCCCGTTAGTATTGAATGGGAGCAAGACCTTCTGTATTTATAGGGAGGTTTGAAATAGATCCGTTGGAGGAGATGCGTTTCAAACCTTCCTATTTTTGGTAGATGCGGGTACTGGTTGTCCTTGTCTGACAGAGACCATACCTAGTATGGCAAAGTTTCTGATCCGCCGCCTGCACCTCTAAGAAGCATTAAATGCACTCAGTCTCCGTACATACGTGTCACCTTCTTACTGGTCGCTTGTTCAACGGCTAGTTTATCGGCATTGACTTTACTGATCCTCTTACATTTATAACTCTGAGTCCCTCATTCTTTACTCAGAATAAATGTTTGTCTTATGTTGGAGACTCTGACATTCTTTCTGCTTCATCAGACTTCCATTCGCACATGTAACCTTTGGGTCTCAGGACTTACGAGTATCAGGTTAACTGATACTAGGCCCAAGTCAGGACTTATGAACATCAGTAAGATGTTCAGCCTAATCAAGGTTACTTGTGCCTTCACTGATAGAGACTTCCCTGAGCATGCTTAGTCTACTCAGTTCAGTCAGGATCAGTGGTCTTCTTCAGGATGACTTCTAGGCAACTTCAAGACTCTTTCTAGGTTTTTCAGGTTGTAGCTTCAAGTTGATCATCTTCAGTACGATCATGCCTTCAGGGTTGGAGATGCCTCAGACTTCAGACTTCAGGGACGTCACCATCAGTCTTCAATCTTCAACACGTTCCCACTGAACTGAATACCTGTGAATAGAAAAATCTATTCTAACCTATCAATCCTGAGCCTATCATCCTGATGAACTATCCTTAGGCAAATTCATCAAGGGGTTTTGGGATCTAATTAAAACACTCAGATTGTCCCAACAGGAAATATATAGTTATCAAGGAATTTGCAGTTCAGAACTATGTCTACAGCTGTAGAGTTATCAATTCTACTGTTGAGTGACTTTGCAGCTGCAATTTTCCTTTTTACTGAATTCCCAATTTTCTTGGTTTGTCTTTGCAATTTAGTGATTGTCACAGAGTTTTCTTACAATTCTAACATTCCCAAATTGCCTCTCAAGATTGAAAATCTTGATTCACACAAGGGTTTAGTGAAAATATCAGCAAGATTCAAATCAGTATGAATCTTTGTCAATTTCACATCCTTTCTTTCAGCATGATCTCTTATGAAATTATGCCTTACATCTATGTGTTTTGATCTAGAGTGTAAAACTGGATTCTGTGTAATAGCAATAGCACTTGTATTGTCACAGAATATAGTTGTTTCTCTTGAATCAATCCCATAGTCTTGTAATTGATATTGCATCCATAAGATTTGTGCACAACAACTTCCAGCAGCAATATATTCTGCCTCAGCTGTAGAAAGAGCAATTGAATTTTGCTTTTTACTGTGCCATGCCACCAACCTTTCACCTAGGAATTGACAAATCCCACTAGTACTCTTTCTATCAATCTTGCAGCCTGTAAAATCTGAGTCAGTGTACCCAATGAGTTCAATTTCTCCTTGTTAAGGATACCATAATCCTAAACTTTGTGTGGATTTGACATACTTGATGATTTTCTTTACAGCATTTAAGTGTGATTCTTTAGGATTCACTTGGAATCTAGCACATACACCTACTGCAAACATGATATCAGGTCTGCTAGCTGTAAGGTATAGCAATGATCCAATTAGCCTCCTATATTTGGTTCATCTTTGTCAAGACTCACAGAAGGTATCATATGTATATTGGTAGGCCTAGAACTATCCATTCCAAATCTATTCATAAGCTCTTGAGTGTATTTAGCTTGATTGATGAAAATTCCATCTCTCATTTGCTTAACTTGTAATCCCAAAAAGAAATTCATATTTCCCATCATGCTCATTTCAAATTTCTCAGTCATGAGCTCAGAGAATTTTTTTCATAATTCTTCATTGGTTGAGCCAAAGATTATGTCATCAACATAGATTTGGACAAGCAAAATATTTTTCCCATGTTGTAATCTGAATAAGGTTTTGTCAACCCTGCCCTTTTTGAATCCATTTTTGATCAGATGATCACATAGGGTATCATACCATGCTCTTGGTGCTTGTTTAAGTCCATAAAGGGCTTTTCTAAGCTTATAAACCATGTCTTCAGCTGTAGATTCCTCAAATCCTGGTGGTTGTTCAACATACAGTTCTTCTGAAAGTAAGCCATTGAGAAATGCACTTTTTACTTCCATTTGATACACTGTAAAGTTCATATGTGCAGCATAGGCTAGAAAAATTCTTATACCTTCTAATCTTGCAACTGGAGCAAATGATTCATCAAAATCTATGCCTTCAGATTGACAGTAGCCTTGAGCAACTAACCTTGCTTTATTTCTAGTTACAATTCCATCTTCATCAAGTTTGTTCTTGAATACACACCTAGTTCCAATCACTTTGTGATTCCTAGGTCTTGGAACATGTTCCCATACTTAATTTCTCTAAAAACAATTCAATTCTTCTTGCATTTCAATAATCCAATTGACATCTTGCAGTGCTTAATGAATATCAGTAGGTTCTGAAGATAAAAGAAATGTAGCAAATATTACCTCATGGATTTGTCTTCTAGTTCTTACAGCATCTGATGGGTTTCTACATGCTCAGGGGGGTGATCTTTCAACCAAATCAAATCTGACATAGGTTCTAGTCTTTGATCATTGTTTTCTACAGCTGTAGATTCACCTACTGCAGACTCATCAAGTCCTTTTGTTGGTGTCTCTACTTCTTTTTGAACATTCTCATAGACTAGATTTTCAACATTCTCTAATAGAGGTAACTCAACTATCACAGGGCCAAAGCCTTTGTTGGTCAAATCTACAGGAGTTTTATTTTCAACATACTGCTGTTGACTTGTAACTATAAAGTTGTCCTCCTTAGAGTCTTCAAAAATTTCTTCAGGGGAGCAATGTTGTTCATAAAAAACAACATGATGTGATTCTTCCACAATCATTAATCTCTTGTTATACACTCTAAATGTTTTGCTAACATTAGAATAACCTAGAAAGATACCTTCATCTGACTTTGAATCAAAAGTCTTGAGGTGTTCTATCCCATTATTCAGTATGAAGCATTTACATCCAAAAATGTGTTGATACGAGATATTAGGAGTTCTTCCTTTCCATAACTCATATGGAGTCTTCTTATGATCCTTAACAATCAAGCATCTATTTTGAGTATAGCATGCAGTGCTTGTTTCTTCTGCCCAAAATTTCTTAGGCAACTTTGCTTCAGCAAACATTGTTCTGGCAGCTTCTTTTAGTGTTCTATTTTTCTTTTCAGCAACTTCATTCTGCTGTGGGGTTCTAGCTGCAGACTATTCTAGAATAATACCATAAAGTGAACAATACTCTTCAATAACTTGATTTGTGAATTCTGTTCCTCTATCTGATCTGATCTTCACAATCTTCAAGTTCTTTTCATTCTGAATCCTTCTTAACAGTCCTGGCAACCGCTGTAGAGTTTCACTCTTCTTTCTTAGAAATACAGTCTAAGAAAATCTTGAGTAATCATCTACAACAACCAAAGTGTACTTCTTCCCACTTATACGTACTGGTTCTATGGGTCCAAAAAGATCCATATGTAGTAATTGGGAAAAAAATTTTAAGGACAATAGGTTAGGGAGGTTAGCAAAAGGAGGCCCGTAAGTTTGCGGGCTGGCAATTTAAGGACCGCAGTTTTTTATCTTGGCAAATTAAGGACCGTAGCTTTTTAACTTGGCAATTTAAGGACCACAGTTTTTTAACTTGGCAAATTAAGGACAAAATTGGCCCGTGTGAGCTCCAGTTGCGCTGAAATTGCACAAGATTGACACTTAATTTCCACATCCCACGTGTAGAATTAATCCTGAAATCGTCTACCACGTGTCAATCTTGTGCAATTTCAGCCTAACTGGAGCTCATACGGGCCAATTTTGTCCTTAATTTGCCAAGTTAAAAATTGTGGTCCTTAAATTGTCAAGTTAAAAAGTTGCGGTCCTTAATTTGCCAAGTTAAAAAGCTACAGTCCTTAATTTGCTAGCCCGCAAACTTACGGTCCTCCTTTTGCTAACCCCTCTAACCTGTTGTCCTTAAAAAAATATTTTCCCTGCAGTAATTCAAGCGTTCTTGAAGTGCTTGAGTGTGTTTTGCTTTTAAAAGTCTTCTTGATTTGTTTTCCTTTTACACAAGCATCACATAAGTGTTCCTTCCTAAACTTAGTGTTTGGCAAACCTCTTACAAGTTTGTTATTCACAAGTTCGTTCATGGTTTTGAAGTTTATGTGATTCATTCTTTTGTGCCATAGCCAACTAACTTCATTGGAACTATTAGCAAGAAAGCAGGTAGTTGCGGCTGTAGAGTTCCACTCCACAATTTAAACATTCCCTTTTCTAGATCCTATCAGTTTAGTGGTTTGGGATTCAATATCTTTGACTATGCAAGTGTCATGTGTAAAGTCTACAGTGTAGCCTTTGTCACAAAATTGACTCACACTTAGCAAGTTATGCTTTAAACCAACTACCAAGTAAACATCATTGATCTTAACATTTCCTTTGAGTAGACATCCTGATCCTTTAGTTGTTCCACTGGCATTATCACCAAAAATAACTTTAGGACCTTTATAATCTTTCACATTTTGAAACAAACTTCTATCTCCAGTCATATGTCTTGCACAACTACTGTCAATGTACCAAATCTCTCTTTTGGTAGTTGTAACATGTCCCTGCAAAATAAAGTGAGTTATTTAGAAATCCAATGCTTTGGATTTCCTCCAGTGTTACTCTTTTCAATCCAAGCCTTTTTAGGAGCTGTAGAGTTATTAATTCTACAGTTCTTGTATGATCCTCCTCTCTGAGTGCTTGAAGAGGGAGACATATCTGACATATTTCCATTCCAGAATCTATCAAAATTGAGTCTTCTTTCCATATCCAATTTATCAAAGACTTCTTCTTCTGACTGTAGGTTTGATTCTGCAGTTGGTTTCAGCATCATGTTTTGCAATATATTTGAAACATCTTCTTCAGTATCTTCCATGATCTCCGTGATCTTTTGTTGTCTTCTTGGTCACAATTCTTTGAATGAGTTCAAGAATTTCAAATCATCTAGCAGTAGGGTTGAGTCTACAGCTTCTTCAAGGGTTGATTCTCTAATGAACTTTCTTTCAGGCCTTGGAATTGACTTTTGTAACTATTTCATCCAAACACAAGGATTATATCCTATTCCAGTCAAATCCTTTGAATGCCTTTGTTCAGACAGCATCTTCTTCAATTGTTTGGATGATTTTCCAAAGCAATCTAGCTTCTTTTGATAATAAGCATTGTGTTCTTCAAGTTCAGCTATCATCAGTTCTTGAGTTCTGATTTCTTTCAATTCAGCACAATCTGCAGCTCTACAACTTGCTTCATTGAAGAGTTCTTCATTGTCCTCTTTCAGACAATTGTAACCTTCTTTCAGTTCTTGTAGAATCTGCAGTTGATTTTCAGCATTTTCCGCTCCAGCTAACAAAGCTTTCACATGTTCCCTTGCAATATGATTATCTCTTCTAAGATCTTCATTCTCCTCTTGTAGTCTTTGGATTGCACTTAGCATGTCACTGGAAGAATCATTTTTCTGTAATATAACTTGATGATGATGAGCATACCTCTTCATCTTTAGCCATAAGACAGATCAGTGCTTCTTCATCTGAATCTGTAGAGTCAGAATCTTCTAAATCTGCAGTTGACTTTTGAGAAGAAGAGGGACAGTCTTCCTGGTTTTTATCAAACTCAGAAAGTAGTGCTCTAATTCTCTCCTTGTCAAACATTTTCTTTCTATCGCTCCTGATTCTCTTTTCTTCATCAGTGTACTTTTCAGCTTTGGAATATGGACAATCCTTGATGTAATGTCCTGGTTTTCTGCAGTTATAGCATAAATAAGTTGAGTTAGGTGCTGTAGATTTCACCTTACCATCTTCTTTTGGTGTGAACTGCTTCTTCTTGGTCCATTTGCCAAACTTCTTGAGCTGCTTTACGAAAAGAGCCAAGTCTTCATCATCAGAACTTGTAGTTGTAGGGTTGTCAGCTATTAGAGCTGTAACCTTACTGCTGTCAGGTTCTTTTCTTCTGCTTTTGTCAAATTCATAAGCTTTGAGGTCTGAAAAGAGTTCAAAGGTGGATATCTTATATAAATCCTTTGATTCTCTCATAGCAATGACCTTTATGTCCCATTCAGAAGGTAAGCCTCTTAGAACCTTCATGTTAATTTCTCTGTGTGAGTAGTCTTTACCAAGTGAGTCTAGCTCATTGAGAATCTCAATGAATCTTGACTCAAACTTTTCAAGAGTTTCACCATATTTCATCTTGAAGTTCTCAAACTTTTGAACTGCTATCATGAGTTTATTTTCCTTGATTTGTTCAGTTCCTTCACAAATTATTTCCAACTTTTCCCATATATCTTTTGCAGTTTTACAGTTCTTGATCTTGCTAAACACAATTTTATCAAGTGAATGATAAATAATGTTCTTTGCAACATTTTCAAGGTTGGACCTTCTCTTGTCATCCTCAGTCCATTCCCTTCTGGGTTTGGGGATAATCTGAGCTAGTCCAGCTGACTGATCAGCTGTATTATTGACCTTCACAATGGGTATAGGACCATCCTCTATGATAGACCACATCTCATCATTGATTGCAGACAAATGTGCTTGCATTCTAATTTTCCATTCATCATAGTCCTCAGCAGAGAACATTGGAACTTTGGATTTCACTATCTTGGGAGCCATGCAAGTATGCAGGTGTGTTTTTCAAAAATAAAAGGATCTAGCTAGGTACTGATCAAAGCAGTGGCAAGCCAACTGCTCTGATACCACTTGTTGGTCCCTTAAAGTGGTCAAGGTCTAGAGGGGGGTGAATAGACCTTGAGTCTAAAATAAGATTTTCAAACTTTTCAAATAAGAGGGATTCTAGAACCTTACAGTTGCCTCTTTAAGTTCAAAAAGATAAGTGTACAAGAGTTTTAAGAAACTGGACCACAAAGGTTACAGTTGTGGACTTAAGAAGTCTACAGCTGCAGAGGTTAGAAAACTTGCAAAATAACAAATCACTTGTAGACAAAGTATCAGAGAGATTCTCACAATTGAAATTGTATTGAGAATACTTCTAATGTGCAGCGAAAATAAGTGAGTGTTAATGAAAAACAATATAAACCAAACTTAACAGTTGAGTGACTTAGAGAAGTCTACAGCTGTAGAGTAAGTTTTTCTCTATGATAAACACAAAGTTTTATGCATTCTGGTTTCAAAAGTATGATGAATATCAAGTTTATAGTGGTTCGGTGTCTATAAAAAGACCACCTACATCCACTGTTACACCACTCAGGTGCCAAATTCACTAAGATGTGATCACTTAGATCAATACAAGTAGTTCCCCCTTAGAACTAGGTTCACTCAGATTCCTGTTCTAAAAAGAGATTAAACTACCCTATTCACTCAGAATACAACTCACACAGAGTTTTACAAAATCTCACAAAGAGATATCTACACTAAGTAGAAATTAAAATAGGTGAGGGAACAACAACAAAAGGTGTGGTTCTTTCTTAGAAAAATCCTAACCAACTATCCTATGAATCACAAAGATAAAACAAATAAGGCTCTCTCAGAAATTTGTTGGTTGTAGACTTGCTTAGGCTGAATGCTTGTAGGCTAAGGGTTGTTGTTGCTTCCTCTGAGGACTTCTTCTATTTATAGATTGAGTGGTGTTACTTATCTGTTGGGAATTTCAAATTTGAAATTCAGATAAGGCTCCTCTCTCTCTATTGGCATGTGTGAGATGGTCCTCATCCTTCACACAGGATAGTACTGAGTGTACTATTGTCCTTTTCTTCAGAATTCTGGATGTCTCTCAACTCATCTTCATTGTCCTCCAGAATAAAGAAAATATCCTCCACTTAAGTACAGTTTAGTGAGTGCTTGAGAGCTACACTAATAGTGCTTAAGGGTCTTCATTATCTTCAAATAATCTCTGACTTGTACCATCTCTTCAAACGGTTCTTTATAGTTGTAGACTTCAATCTTGCAGCAGTAGAGTCCTGTCAAATAATAAAAATCGGTTGTAGAGAAACCTTACAGTTGTAGGGTCATGTCTTGGCTATAGAATGATCAAATATATAGCTGCAGACTTCACTTACAACTATATGTTTCAAACACAAATTTCCTTAGCACGAGTGTTAGATTAAATTACACAATTAAACATATTATTTTGCACACATCAAAATCTAAAACAACGTACTTAACATTGTTTCTTAATTTGAAAAAATTATTTAAAATGTCACCACATCTCTTCTATTTTCCATGATTTACTCCATTATTTTCTTTCTCATCTCTTATATATTTTTATATTTTTTATGACATGTAATTTTTTTCATGTTTTTTTTTTGCAGGACTCTAAAAATTACATCCGTGGGAAATTTCATTATAAATACATATTTTCTTCTACCCAAATAACAAATATGTAATACCCGAATAACCACATAGCTATACCCATGAACAACTTAATACCCAACGAACAAATTTTTGCAATACCCTAAAATAACTTGCTATACTAAAAAATACACAGTGCGGCGTGTAGTGTGTGTTTCTGAAAAAATCGAATTAAATTTAAAATTAAACTAATCATCATTAAGCACAATTAGTCAATTAATATAAATAATTACAAGAAATTCAATCAAATAAATCAAAATATGTACGTAAATTTTGAATATTTTTCACACAAATCAGAGGCGTGGGACCAGAGTAGCTCTCCTTGGTTACTTGTGTTCTTTTTTTTTAATATTTGTGTCTTTGTAATTTCACTTCCCTTAAATTCAACACAATACTCCTCCAATATTCCACAATATTTTTTGGGAATTTTCAGTGCACAACTTGATAAATAAGTGTGATGAATCTTATGTGAAACTATAGAATATTTTGAGTGTGGCATTTAATGATAATATTATTTTGGATGTGCAAAGTATAGATTGGGCATCCCAATAAAGAAAATATGCATTATATTGAGGGATCGGAAGTGTAGAATATTAGATTTGATACATTCATTTTTAGATTTGGAGGGATCAAATTATCCTTGTGATTGATATCGCGACTCACAAGGTAACACCAATTCCTTATTGTGATTTTATGATACATTTTCTTTGTTAGTTCATCGGTAGGATGATAAAGCATGAACGATTATAAATACTAATGAAGTATCAAAATAATAGAGCTCGTTAAAATTAAATTGATCGGTGATCTTCAAAAATGTTTAGAGTACTTAATAATAGTAATCTATTTATTAAAATAAATTTAATATTACAAGAAACTATTTTATCATAGTGCGGGTATGATATATATCACCCCTTTGTTCACACGATTCATAAAGATTCCCTATTCATTTTATTGTATTTTATTATTATAATTTATTGATTTAATGTTTGATACATAATTATGGGGATTAATACCAAAATCATCCCATAACTTTTTCACTTTTACGATTTGGTCCCATAACTATGTAATGTTTAAATTTAGTCCCGTAAAAATTCAAATCTAACCAAATTAGTACCATAACTATAAAATATTTCAATTTAGCCCCATAAAAATTCAAATCTAATCAAATTAGTCCCATAACTATATAATATTTCAATTTAGTCCCATAACAATTCAAATCTAACCAAATTAGTCCCATAATTATGTAATTTTTCAATTTAGTCCCGTAACAATTCAAATCTAACCAAATTAGTCCCAAACTTGTATATGTCATTTCCGGCAATTTGGAACTAATTTGGTTAGATTTGAATTGTTATGGGACTAAATTGAAATATTACATAGTTGTGGGACTAATTTGGTTAGATTTGAATTGTTGTGGGACTAAATTGAATCATTACATAATTATGGGACCAAATCGAAAAAGTTAAAAAGTTATGGAACGATTTTGGTATTAATCCCCATAATTTTGGGAAGTCTGATCAATCGAAATGGAGGGTTGGCACATCTTTCTTTTCTAGCACTTTTTCAATAAGAAATTTCTTCAACATTTATGTTCTTCGTACAGGTTGAACGGTGGTGGGGCTTTTCTTCTCCGATAGTGAAGGTTGGGCTCTAAACAAGGGACGGCAAGCTGCAAATGTTCGACGGTTTCTGACTTCAATTTCAAGAGAAGCAGAGTCAGCATCTTTTGGCTTCGATTTCGAACTCCAGCTTGAACGGTGGGCAAAGGCGTGGACGGCGTCTTCAATTTCTCCTTCAAGCGAGACGATGGGCTTCAATTTTGGTGTTCTTCTTCGTTGTGACTAGATATAATAGGTTCGAACCTCCAACAAGATGGACGGCGGCTGAATAGGGACAGCTAGCGACAACAGCTTCGAATGGCAATGAGCGATTTTGGTGGCTTCCTTTTCTAATTCAGGGGTGGTGACAGTGAACGGTTGAAAGTTCCGATGAAATTCATCGGTGGTGGTTGTGGTTGTGGTTGTGGCTGTGAAGATATATATATAGTGTTTGAGGTGTGGAGTGGTTTGGGAAGACAACATACCTTGAATTTGGTGGCTCCACCTCATTTTTACTCCTTCAGCTTCAACTTCATAACTTCAAATTCAAATTAAACACCCAACAAATGGGTTTCAATTTACTACCATTCAAATTACTATATTGGGCCATAAAATTTTGCTTATATTTTTTTTTTAATTAACACTGAGCCCAATGAATTTTTTTTTCCATCTTCCCCATTTAAATTATATCACAAAAATGATTTGAGATGTATTTTTGTCATAAATCACAATTTTATCCAAAATAAATGATTCAATTAAGCTCAAATGATTCAATTAATACAACAAAATACAAAAAATTATGACAATAAAGCGCAAAAATTTTAAGCAAAAATCACACAATATATTTTCGGACTTGGAAAATTACGACAATAATTTTGAAAATTTATTAGTTTAGGACAATTGAGCCAGAATTAGGTTTGATTCGAACTAAAATTGACCTAGATTTATAACTTTTTAAAGTTATTAATATACTTTTCCAAGTCCGAAAATATAATAACTCCCCTTCCCTCTTCTCTTTTTTCCAACGAGTTTATCTTCCATTTCTCTCCCTCTCTTATTTTTGTGGGTATATTTTATATCTTCTCCCAAAATCTATGTAAATAGTGTTTAAAACACTCATATTAAAAAAAATTATTTAATCCATCAAAATGCATTGGAAATTGTGTTAATCCAGATCGATCAATTAACTAACAAAATTAAAATGGAAAACTAAACAGTGGGCAGGGGCTTATTAATAATCTTATCCGACTTTATTGGTGGAAGTAAACACAGCTTTAATCATTAGTTGTTATATATAAGAAAAATAAAGAGATTAATTTCTTTTCATTTAATAAGATTAATTATTCACTAATATTGAATGTTCGCATTAATTTAATTCTTTGTAGTATCTTATAATTTTTTGATTATTTATTACATCACTAAGTATATTGTACTGACCAATTTTATATTATGTAAGACAAATACAATTTTTTTGCGATAAAAATTTTACGTGATCAATTTTTTGACGTAATCTCATACTAAAAAATAAAAAATATCCATAATTTGATTTTTATGCACGTCAATTAATTTGTGTGTGTCTATTTCAACTATATTTCAATACTTTATATTTTTTAATTTCCAACAAAAGGTGGATGTCTACTTAAATTATATATGGGTGTATTGGTTTTAACATAACCAATCAAAAAACAAAAAAAAAAAGGTGTTAAGAGTTGTAATAAAGTAGGTGAAAATTATATAATTTGTCAGTGTTTAAAATTTATGCAATATAATAAATTTCAAATACCAATTAAAAATGTATATAAATAAAGTATATACAATGTGGAGTGTATTTTTTGGGGAGGGCGGCGGAGGAATCTAGGGTTTTATGTATTTGGCAAACATGTCATAAGTATAAAAGGAGGAGCAGAAAGAAATTAATAAATAGAAAAAGTTAAAGCCTTGTTTTGAGTTTCTAATTCTACAGCGGCAGCCGCACCTGAATTCCCAAATTCATCCATTTGCCGATCTCATGGTTTCCTGCTGCATTTTGTTTATGCCCAAGAGCAAAAATATTAAAGGTAACTCTCATATTTTGTTTGTCCAAACTATTTTTTTTTAAATCTCACTGTTCAATTAATTCTTATTGTGTTTCAGATTTATATTAAAGGACCGTCATATGTAGCATAAATAACATTAGATCCAAGTAGAATTATATGTATTTTTGCTGCACAGTATGGTCTTTTACAGATCCAAATTCCTTCTTTGTTTTTTTTAATGTTTCTTCTTTTTTTTTTGTTTTTTTCATGCTTTTAATGAGTTTTTTTCTTGTTTCAATTTTGCTTTTATATCTCACTCAATTCTCATGGTGTTTCGTCTCTTTCTTTAATTTGATGCTTTTAAAGTTTTTTTTTTTATAACAAATTAATTTTGTGGAACACGATCGGATCTATTAATTCTTTTAGGAAATATTCCTAATTCTCACTTTTCACATCGGATATAATGGAATGTGAATTTCGTGTTTTAGGAATAATATATTAATTATTTAATTCTCCACTGCAGAAGGGGAAAAGAATTAGGATGATGGAGAAAAGACAAATCATAGATATGAATCTAAGTGAAGAAATTAAATGGTGTGCAGATGAAGGAAGGGGCGTCATCATCTCAAAAAATGGGATAATCAGAATATACCGAAATATTAAAGATTGTCTTAGCCACTCTCCGTACTCATCTTAATTCTTACAAAGAGTGGGTGCTTTGTGAAAATTATTGAAGGTGCTAAAGAGATGTTAATTGATGTAAAATAGCACCCACCTCGTCCTATTCTGCTTGTTGTCTCCAGGGGCAATGATCATACCGAGGAACGAGAAGAAGGCGGGCAAGGATGGTCTCAAACAGATTGTGTTATGAAGTCACTATCAACATGAGATCAGCTTGCAGAAATTAATGGTTGAAGATAACCCATAATGTATACAAGGGAAATGCATTGTATTATTTTTGTGTTTTAAGGGTAATACATTAGATAAAGTTCATGTTGTCTTACAATCTAGCTAATTGATAGTCGTATTTGTTTCTAAATTCGAATACGTCGTCTCTTGATGTGAATCTGCATCTTCATAAGCACCAGTCACCACAACAACCAACATTCAGTTTTTATAAATCATATGTCAAGTTCTACTTCACAAAATACATAACTTTTAATAATATATTAATTAGCAATAAATAAGAATGAACAAGTGAGAGGATTGCGAAGAAATTCACTCAAAGATAAAAATAAATGAATTCAAGTCTTATCAATCTAGTAAAATCTTTAAGTACAAAAATTAATTAATAAGTTCGCAAGTAATGTTCAAATTAGTGCATGATCAAGTGTTTAATTCATAAATTTTTCTCTCATGTAAGTGTATTACTACTCACTCAAAGTATATATAGGAAGATGTATATATACTTTCCAAAATCTATTTGTAGAACCTTATTTTGAGTAGATTTTGATGATAGTAAAATATAGGAATGCATTTGTATAAAGTAACTTTTTAGGATCAAATTGAAGAACTGAAGAAATTACAGTTTGAAAGAGAGTCTACATCTGTAGAGTTGATAAACTTAAAGCTGGACAAGACCTACAACTATAAGTTTGATCCTACAGTTGAAGAGTAAAGATATAGGAGCAAAGCTACATGCTCAAGTGAAAGCCTACAACTGTTGAAGACCTTTGGTGAATTAAGCTCAAATATCAACCAATCAAGATGCTAAAAAAACACTCTTAAAGCTCAAACTAGTGAAGCATTAATATGCACTCAGTAAAGAGTATTTAAGAAGGGAATATCTTTTAAAGTCTAGATGATTATTGAAGGCCAACATCATATTTGAAAATAAAGACAAAATCATCATGCAAAGTCCACATGCTCTGGAACCGAAATGGGAAAGCTGGAGAAGTCCCGACATCCACCAAGGATAGCAGAAGGGGGTGGTGGTCCGAAGAGTGTCGACACAAAACCTATAGCTTCCACCTCGACCACATCGAAAGAAACCCAGTAGAAGCAAGCGCCCTATCTAACTTAGCCGCAAGAAAGCCATATTTTGAATAGTGAGAGGTCCAAGTAAAAACAGGACTTGTCGCGTCCAGATCAATCAAACTTGCCTCATCAACAAAAGTCTTAAAACTCCTCAGAAGAAATATTAGCAGACCACACATAATTAAGACGTTCGTGTGCACCCAAAACCGCATTAAAATCCCCAATCAACAGACAATTATTATCAATAAAAGAAAGCAAATCAAACCACAAGTTCCGTCGCAGCAAGTAGGAGTTTTTCCCATGCTCAAAAACAAGAGGTCCCGTGGAGCTTTGTAGATTAAACAAAACGAAACAAGAGATCCCGTGGATTAGAGTAAAAGTACAAGTAGAAGTACAAAAGATTTGGTTTAATTTTCTTTACTTAATTCCTAAACATGATGTTTTTTTAGGTTTTACAAATTAGAATTAGAATTTTGGAAATTTACAACCGATTTAAAAAAAAAATATTATCACAAAATTATGCAGCTACTAACCAACTATTTGTTAGGATTTCATGGCTCCATAAATTTCAAATTTTAGTTTTAAAAAATCACATAGAACAAAAAAAAAAGGCACCCTAAAATGCTAAAGTCGATTTTATATATGAAAATAGTTCATGATAAATTTATTATGAAACTATTTTAAAGTATCAAATATTTGCTTAAGTGTATCAAAATATTCATCAGAAGTATCAAAAGTTGGGATCAATAAAATCACCAACATTATAACATAATATTATTGACCTAAATTTTTTATACACCCGATAAAATTTAGTTAAATATTTAATACTTTAAAACTGGTTCATGATAAGCTTATCATGAACTATTTTCATTCAAAACTTTGCCAACATGCTAAGATTAGAGATGTTAGAATAATATGTATATATTTGGTAGAGAACTATGGCATTAAATGAGGTTACCTTAATTAGTTTAGTTCTTTGTATAATAATTGTCTTTCCCAATGTTTTTGTGTCTCGTTTAACATTATATCAAAGCACGGTACGATTTAGGGCTTAATTTTTGCAAAAAAAAATCTTGGGTTTTTTGGTTCGACTTGTTCTGGCTATCACAGGTCGATACTGCCAGCACAGGGATGTGGGGCATCGTTCGGCGACCGTTCGCCAGAAGTATCAACTCCGACGCCGACGCGTGTGATGCTCACGCGTCGGGCGACTGTTTCTGGCAGCTTTATTCTACCGGCACGTGGAGGTGCGTCCTTTGCAAGAATTTTCACCGACCGATTCCGTTCAACTCGTCTCGTTGATGGCTTTCTGTTAGTGTATCTGTTTGAGTGAAAATCCGAGCGGTGTCTGATTTTGTTTTGGGTATAGCTCCATTTGTTCCTTTATTTCAGAAATTTTTATTGTCTTTTGTTTGGTGCTTCATTATGGGTGATGGAAAGAAACCTTCTGTTGATGTTATGCCTGTCATGGCTAAAATTACGAAGCATAAACTTAATCCCATGAATTATTTGGATTAGTGTCAAACTATTGACCTTTAATTGTTGAGTGTATCTATGGATGGTCATATGACTGATGATCCACCCACTGATGACACTAAACTGACTTGGTCACGTTATGATGCTAGTTTGTTTCTACAGATACATAAGTGTATTAGTAGTGAGGTGATTGGGATGGTTACCCATCGTAGGACTAATAAGGCTATTTTCTCATATATTGAATTTTTGTACTCGCGGAAAGGGAACGTTTCTCGAATATATGATGTGTGTCAAGCATTTTACAGGCCACAGAAGGGTGATAAATCATTAACAGAGTACTTTATTGAATTCAAGAAAACCTATGAAGATTGAACTACCTTAGAATGACACATCCTGACATTGCTTATCCAGTAAGTGTTGTGAGTCAGTACATGTCATCGGAGACTGTAGATCGATCATTGGAAGGCGGTAGAGTCAGTACATGGATGTGGAATTGTGTATAGTGACCATGGTCACGATCGGATTGAGTGTCTTTCTGATGCTGATTGGGCAGGTTCAAAAGAAGATCAAAGATCGACTTTAGGCTATTGTGTTTTCTTTGGGGGGAAACTTGATTTCTTGGCAAAGTAAGAAAAAAAACGTAATCTCACGTTCTAGTGTAGAGTCTGAATATAGAGTTATTGCCAAGGCTGTATGTGAGATAGTTTGGGTTCGTGGGTTCTTAAGTGAATTTGGTCTGAAGGTTTCAATATATGTGAAATTATGGTGTGATAATCAAGCTACGCTTCATATTGCCTCCAATCAAGTCTATCACGAGCGAATCAAACACATTGAGATTGATTATCACTTTGTTCATGAGAAAATTCAACAAGGTGTGATTTCGACAGGTTATATGAAAACTGAAGATCAATTAGGGGACATCTTTACGAAGGTCCTTAATGGAGTTATGGTCGACTATCTTTGTAACAAGCTAGGCATGATCAATATCTATGCTCCAGCTTGAGGGGGAGTGTTAGAATAATATGTGTATATTTGGTAGAGATCTAGGGCATTAAATGAAGTTAACTTAATTAGCTTAGTCCTTTGTGCATATATAGGCACTCATATCAATTGATTCTAATACATAATTTTTCCAAATGTTTTCGTGTGTCTCGTTTAGCAAGAGAAATTGAATTCTCGTGTTAATAATAGGACAAATTGTTGTTATTGGATCGTAAATTATGGGATGATAAAAAATGATGACCATAATTTTTTAAGCTAACAAAATAAGAACTGTAATATTTAAATTTCATAAAATGTGGATAAATTAATCCAAATCAATACAAAGTTGGGCTATTTGGCCCGAATCGGGCTAGAATTCTAGTCATATTAGGCTGAATTGGTTCTGGATTTGGCATGAATTAACATCTTCGAAATTACTGTTCTTAAATTGACAATCTGAAAAAATTGTGATCCTTATTTTCAAGTTAAAAAGTTACGGTCCTTATTTTGTTAGCCCAAAAAGTTACGATACAAAAAAATAATCTTCCCTTGATTAATTAGTAAGAAGTAATGAACTTTATGTTTGTAAGTATATGATTTTAAATCCCAAATTGGGTCATAACTATCTAACAAACTAGATTTAGTACCAAAATTAATTTTTTTTAAAGATTTAGTCCATAATTTTCTGAAAATGTCCAATTTTAGTCCAAAAATTAACATTTTATCAGATTTAGTCCTAAATTTTATAATGATGTCCAATTTCAGTCTCAAATTAAAGGTGAACGGTGAAATAAAGTAATTTTAAAAACAAAATTGGAAATTTTCGGTAAATCTAGATATATAGATCCCATGAAATCTAATTAATTTTTTTTTTAGATTTTTAAATGTACATATTGTGAAATAAAAAAATAGTAAAAAAGTTAGTTATTGTTAAGTACCTTATTTTGATTCGATTTTGATGTATGCAAAATGTATATTTTATTGAATTTTTACTAATATATTTTTGTAAGTTTGATGGCTAAGGAAGTTAAAGTTATAAAAGGAAAATCTACAGCTGTATAGTTGCTCAACCTATAGCTAGACAAGACCTTGCAGTTGTAATATTATTCCTACACCTAGTTTCAAATTTGCAGGACGTTGCAAATGAAATGTTCAATGAAGCCTACAACTGAGAAGACCGTTTGAAGAAACAAGTACAAGATTAAGATTAAAAAAGATTATCAAGACCCTTATAACTCAAATTAGCGAAGCAATTATGCACTCACTACAGAGTACTTAAGGAGGTGTTTATCATGAATATCTGGATGTTTAATGAAGATTAATTCAAAGAAGAACCATATGTACTATTCTGTGTGAAGGAGGAGGACCACCTCACACATGTGAGACCTATAGAGAGAAAGAAGAGCCTTATCCAGAACTCAAATTTGAATTCTCCAATGGATAAGACACACCTCTTCATTTATAAATAGAGAAAGAATTCAGAGGAAACAACAACAACAACAACAACAACCTGAGCATTCAAGCATTCAATCTGAGCAAGTCTACAGCCAACCAATTCTGAGAGAGAGCTTTTATATTTTCATTCTTTATGATCCATAGGATAGTTGGTTAGGATTTCTTAGAAAGAATAATGTTAGTACCTTGGTTTAGATTTTGATGTGTGCAAAACAATGTTTTTAATTGATTGAATTGATCTAACACTAGTTTTAAGGAAATTGGTGTTTGAAACATATAGTTGTAAGTGAAGTCTACAGCTCTATCATTACACAGTCAAGACATGACCCTACAGCTGTAAGGTTTCTCTACAGCCAATTTTAGATATTGACAGGACTCTACAACTGCAAGGTTGAAGACTCTACAGCTACAAAGAACCGTTTGAAGAGGTTGTACAAGTCAGAAATTAGTTGAAGATAATGAAGACCCTTAAACACTATTAGTGTAGCTATCTAGCACTCACTAAATTGTACTTAAGTAGAGGTTATTTCTTTAATTCTGGAGGATAATGAAGATTAGTTACAAGGAGGCCAGAATTCTGAAGAAAATGACATAGTACATTCAGTACTATCCTGTGTGAAGGACAAGGACCACCTCACACATGCCAATGGAGAGAGAGGAGCCTTATCCAAATTTAAAATTTGAAATTCCAACGGATAAGACACTCCAATCAATCTATAAATAGAAGAAGTCCTTAGAGGAAGCAACAACAACAACCTTGAGCATATAAGTATTCAACCTAAGCAAGTCTACAGCCAGCAATATTCTGAAGAGC
>JAPKLY010000680.1:176418-189701 GCA_026898435.1 Prunella vulgaris
GTGGTTGAAAGAAAAAGAGAATCTTCTTGAACTTGCCTTATTGGAGCAAATTATTAATTAAATACAAGTTGGATGTGATGCATATAGAGAAGAATGTGTTTGATAATTTTTTCCACACGATTTAGAATATAGAAGGTAAGACCAAAGACACCTCAAAATCCATAGAAGAGTTAAGCTAATTCTGTTCTCATCCTACCCTATCTAAGGATCGACGAACAAGTTCCACAAGCCAGCTACATAATCACCGAAGCAAAGAAAAAATATATATTTCAATAGGTGAAGGAGTTGCTCTTTCTGAACAATTATGTATCAAATCAGGGTCGGTTGGTTGAGATAAAAACATGGAAGGTTACTACGATGAAGCCATGACTGTCATGTATTTATGCAGCAGTTGTTACCAATTGCCTTTCGGCATACACTTTCAAAGATTGTATGGAGTGTCATCACGAAATTAAGTCTTTTTTTCAAAGACTTAACGACTTCAATGATTATAACGGAAGGCATACAGTGTGTGGATAAAGATATATATCTCTATTATTTTGTGCAAGTTAGAGCAAGTTTTTTCACCCTACTTCTTTGACTCGATAGAGCACTTACCTGTTTATTTACGGTATAAAGTTTTACACGCTAGTCCCGTGCAGTATAGGTGGATGTGCTCTTTTGAGAGGTAAATAATTATTATTTATTAATTTCTAATAGTAAATTATTATTTTGTACAACTTGAATCCTTATATATTGAATTGAATATTTATGTATTTAAGTATTTGCATTATTTGAAACTAAATATTGGAAATACAACACATATTGAAGTATCCATTGTTAATGCATATTTTATTGAAGAGGTTGGAACATTTTGTTCTTATTACTTCGGCGATCAAGTTCAAACCAAGTTCAGAAATGAGCCTCGCGATTATGATGGTCACAGAGTAGAACATCCACTTGAAGGTGTGTTATATGTATCCTTTCATGTTGGTCGACCACTGGGTAAGGGCATGAAATGACATTTTCATAATAGTTGGTAATTAAGAAGAGACAATACATTCGTATGTTTTGATTAATACGCCTGAAGTTCAACCATATATATACAGTAAGTATTTTATTTTTAGTAATTAATGGTGAATATGTATATATTTTATTACGAATAGTTCTTAAATAATTATTTATTTTTCTGATATGTAAGGATGTTTCGTGAGCGAAGTCGACAAGAAGTACCAAACATTACAGAAGAAAAAGTTTAAATAGTTCGCAATCAGATAATATTTTGATTCCAAACTTACGTAAGTAACACTTCGTTGCATATGTTTTACTTTTATATAACTTTATTATATAATGATAATTTGATATTTATAGGGACTACATAAACAAGTTCACAATCCACATCTGGAAGCTTGAGCAAAAGGCCACTACGATAGTTAGGCATGTTAAAAAGGGTATTATGCAAATGGTTATAAATTTCATACAGATGCGTATGCTTCAACAAAGGCCACTACCAGCTGCGATGTTTTCGTTACCAGTGGAGATTACAACAAAGTATCAGTAAATTAATATGGAGTGCTGCAAGAAGTGGTTGAAGTAGAATATCTAGGGTGGCCATCGAGGAAAATTGCTTTGTTCTTGTGTGAATGGATTCATCCAGGTCCAGCAGGAAAAAATTCGATGTAAACAAAAATAAATGATATTAATACTATTAAGAAATATGTAGCTGCATACGATCCCTATGTCTTTGCATCTCAAGCATCTTAGGTATATTATTGCAATTACTTTGAGTTAGTGACTAGCGATTTGTGTTCGCACACAAATTCACTTTTCTACAAGTGTATAGGATCGTGAAGTGGTAAGCTGACCAAATTATAAATATCGAACTAAAGGGAAACAACGAAGACAGTCCTATTTCTATGATTTATATAAGTTTTGCAATTATAACAAATAATCAAAATGCAGTTTTGAGTGTCTAATTAATTACTATGTAAAATGCAGAAATTAAAATGAATAAAAAATACAAAAAACAACATAATCTAACACTTGCGTGTGCAGGAGTGAATCACTGCTACATGTTTGCTTTTATAGAGCTGCACTTACAGAGCTCTTGTGGAAATGAGCTCTCCAAGTGGTATCTTAGAGAACTCATTTTCACAAGAGCTCTGTAAGTGCTTTGAAAAAATATATATAACAGTTATATAGCAGTTTAGAACCGCTAAAATAAGAAAATAACTTATATAGGGTTCAAAACCGCTCTATAAATGGTGTAATACCCTAGACCAATACTTTAATTACTTCTCTCACTTTCCCAAATCAACGCAATCAGTATAGTATCTCTCTCTTTTCTCTCTTATTAATTTGAGCACTTTTCTCTCCAATGCAATCAGTGGCATGATCTGTGATCAAATCTTGAGCTCTGGCTGATTCACAACGCGAGCGGCAGCATGATCAGTGGCCAGATCTGTGGCGCCTGCTTTGAGATCGCTGAGTACCGCGCCGGAATTGTCCCCATCAACTACGGCCGGTAAATGGTTTACAATATTAAACATGAGGAAGATAGGTGTAAATGGTCCACAGATGCTAGGAATCTACTCAACGAGAGCAATATACGAGATTTACACAAAGGAGGATCCAGAAGAGGCAAACGCTGCATTGCAGAAGCCTGTCTCAAGACTGAAAATGTTATACACCAAGAAGAGTTCAAACAATCTTGTGGAAATGCCTAAGGAAAAGGATGCCGACTAAGAAAAAACTTTTGAGAAGAGGAGAGGATCAATTCATAGGCGGCCCATTATGTATTCTATGTGGAGAAGAGAGGATAATCAATATCATTAGATGCAATTTTTTTTTTTTGATCAGACAAATATATTAATCATGTAAAATTGGAATACAAGGGGTAGTCCAACCCTTTCATGGTCCAAAAACTCGTAGTGTTAAAATAATTAATTTAAAAGCATAATCTTTTAGTCTAATCTAACCTATCCACCACACCGTCTGATGTCATTGTTCCACTCCGTGAAATTGGAGTTGCGCATCTCCTTTGATTTTGCAACCACCCAGTTCCACGACCTAGCCTTTATTTGTCCAATCATCTTTCTAATATTTGGACTCTCCTCGTTGAAAGTTGCATTGTTTCTTGCTTTCCAAATTACCCATCTTGTACATATCCATATGGTTGACGCGATCCTCTTCTTCTCTCCTTTTCCCAGCATTTGGCTGTGTTGCAAGAAATTAATCCCCGGATCAACATGTGGTACCATTTCTATGCCCATCCATCCATAAAGTTCTGACCATATACTATAAACTATCCAACAATTAAGCAGTATGTGCATCGACGTTTCATTCTCCTCTCCACACATTGCACACCTTATGTCGCTGGAGCTTGGAATGATGCCCATCCGCTATAATTTTTCTTTAGTTGGTAGCCGATTATGTAGCAATTTCCACACGATGGCTTGATATCGCCTTGGAGCGTAGCTTTTCCACAGCCTGTAGAATGCTGATTTTTGCTCTCGGTCTTCACTTTCTTCCTCATCCCGCTGTCTTGATTCTCGATAAGCTAATGCCGTGGAGAACAGCCCGTCTCTGGTGTGTCTCCAACGCCATACATCTCCTTCGCCTTGCCTCAAAGTTACCCTGTTAAGATACAACATTAATTCATTTAGCATTATATTTTCACTCTCCCTCAACTCTCTCTTCCATTTCATCTCCCATTTCCACCTTGACTCCTCCCATCTTCCCATCTCACTTATATTTTCATCTTGTTGACAGCTAAGCCTAAACAATCTATTAAAAGAGTTACTCAATGTTTCAATATCCACCCAACTGTCCTTCCAAAATTTAGTTTCTCTACCCTCCCCTACTAACCTGTACATGTTTTCTCTCACACTTCTCTCTTCTTTCCCTACATATAATTTGCATATATCTCTCCACCACCCTGATGTATTACTATTTGTGCAGCCTCTACCCCTTTCCCACCCAGTTTCCCGACTCTCTATCCTCCTCGAAACTGTTTCCAGCCCCCCATTTCTTGATTTTATGACTCTAACCCACATCCTATTTGGTTCAGTTTTATATCTCTAAATCCACTTGCTTAATAGTGCACTATTGAAATGCCCCAGGTCCCTGATCCCTAAACCCCCCTTACTTTTTTCTTTGCACACAACTTTCCAACTTATCCATGGTGTTTTACCTCTCTCCTCACACCCCCCAAAGAAAATCACGCTGAATAGCAGTGAGTTCTTTAATAACAGATTTTGGTATACGGTAGAATGAGAGACAGTAAATTGGTAAAGCAGAGAGAACAGATTGTATCAAAGTAATTCGACCGCCAAAAGATAGATTTTTATCCTTCCATTTCGCTAATCTCCGTCGGATTCTTGCAGCCAGATTAACCCATGCCAGAGGTCTCCAATGTGTGATGCTGAATTGTAATCCCAGGTACGATATTGGCATCTGCTCAACCTTACAACCAAGAAAACTTGCCGTCTCCTCCACAATGTTGTGCTCAATATTAATTCCCCCAATACAACTCTTATGGAAGTTGACAGATAATCTCGACATTAACTCAAAATTGCGTAGAATATATTTAATGTACCTCACATGATTGGGTTCACCTGAGCACAAAAAAATGGTGTCATCTGCGTATTGCAAGTGTGTAATCCCCACTTTCTCTTTGCCGATCACTGCACCTACAAAGTGTCCCCTTTCCGCTGCTCGTGTTGTCAAAGCACTTAATCCTTCGGCTGCCAAAAGGAAAAGGAAAAGAGATAGCGGGTCTCCTTGTCTAAGCCCGCGTTCCAGCTTAAATTCCTCTGTAGGACTTCCGTTTACCATTACTGACATCGTTGCTGTAGTGATGCATTCCTTCATCCATATTCTCCATTTGATGTCAAACTTCATTCTTTCCAAGACTTCATCGAGGTATCCCCACTCCACCGAATCATACTCTTTAGCAAAATCTATTTTAAAAATAAACCTGCTAAGCCTTTTCTTTTTCGCTTCATCGATGCATTCATTTAGGATTACAATTCCATCAAGGATCTGTCGCCCTCCGATAAATGCTGATTGGTTCTCAGAGATTATTGTGTCAAGTACCTTGCTCAATCTTGTAGCCAATGTCTTCGATATGATTTTGTATAGGCAACTCACTAATGAGATGGGACGATAATCATCAATCATTTGGCAACCTTCTTTTTTTGGGATCAGCACAGCAAAAAAAGTATTGAAACCCCTTGGTAGTCTCCCTTGTTGGTGAAAATCTCTCATCATTTCAAGAATTTCTTCTTTGAGTTCATCCCAGCATTCCTTGATGAAATCAAAAGTATACCCATCAGGCCCAGGGCTCTTATTAATGCCGCAGTCCAACACCGCTGCCTTTACTTCTTCCTCCGTAAAGAGTGCCGTCAGAAATTGGTTGCTGCAATCGTCAACCATTTTAGGGAAAATATCAATTGGCATGTGCAATCTGCGAGAATGCGGAGCTTTGAAGTGATCTTTAAAAAGCTCGTTTATCTCTTTATTGACTTCTTCAACAGAGTCTCTCCACCTATCATTGATCATCAACCCCTCTATTGTGTTTGATTTCCTATTTCTGTTTATCCATCCATGAAAATAGCTTGAGTTGACGTCCCCTTCTCGTAGCCACCTTGCTTTTGCCTTTTGTGCTAGTAGCTTCTCTTTCCACTGTCCGTATTTAATTAACTCAGCTCTGCTTTTGTTCCGTTGAATAATCTCCTCCTCCTCCAAACCCATTGTGTCATCAATTCTGTCCAGGATTTCGATTTCCTTTTTTTTCTTATCCATGTTAAAATCGATGTCTCCAAATGTAACTTTATTCCAGACTCGCAGATCATTCTTAAATAGTTTCACTTTCTCTTTGAGTCTGAAAGCTGCCCAACCCTCAGTACAATAGATATTCCATTTTTCCTGGAAGAATTCCTTGAAATGTGGGTGTTCAATCCAGCTATTCATGAATCGGAACAGACGAGGGCCCCAATCTTTACATCCACTTAGAAGGACTAGAGGTATATGATCTGAGAAGGACCGTTTCAGTCCTTTGAGACTTTGGTTTGGCCATTTCTTTAGCCATTCATTATTCACGAACATGCGGTCAATCTTGCTTTTACAAGTTCCATCCGGACGGTACCAAGTGAATGATCGACCCACCAACATTATTTCATGTAGATTGCTCTGTGAAATAAACTCTCCAAAGCTCTCAATCTCTCTACTTTCCACCATCTCTCGTCTTCCCACTCTTTCCTCAGGACTTCGTACTGAATTCAAATCTCCCACCACACACACCCTAGCATCCATATTCTGGTTCACCGTAATTTTGATAATTTCCCAAAGTTCATCTTTCTCTGCTCTTGAACATGGTGCGTATACATTCATTAATACTCCTCTGCCCCCATCTCCTGTGAAGTACCCATTTACAATTAACACACCTCGAACGTTCCAAGAACTGCTTTAGTGAAATACGTCTTTATTCCAAAGTGATAGAATGCCCCCTGATATTCCTCCGGCTTCACTAAATGCCCAATCAAATTTCGAATTGCCTCATAAGCCCATACATCTAAGTTTTGAAATCTCTGTCATTTTGGTTTCTTGAATACAACATAAATCAATTTTTTTATTCTTGATTATGTTCTTGATCTCCCTTCTCTTCGCCTTCTTTCCAAGCCCCCTCACATTATAGGACAGAATCTTCATCTATTCACTCTGTTCCCGCCTGACTTGTGGAGATGACTATAATTCTTAAGTTGTGCCCGATCTCTTCTTTCCAGAAACTCCATTTGATTAATCATTTTTTCATCGGTTACTTTACTAATTAATCCTAATTTCTTCCCACGCTCTTCTAGCTTCACTTGCAACTTCCGTCTCTTCCTCCTCAATGATTTCTAGGCTTCCAGTCTTCTTCGAATTATTTTCTCCCCTTTGATTTGGCCCCTTCTTAAGATTCTGATGGGCCTTGATTCCGAATTTGAAAAATCCTTAGGGTTTTCTTCAATGTTTTAACTACCATCCACTCCTTCTATAAATGGGTTTGTGTTTACTTCTTCCTCCATTGGGCCTTTCAGTACCACAAAAAGTTCTTTAATAGCCTGGGCTGGTGGAGAATAAATTCCCTCCTCAGATTTTGATCGGCCCAATTCACAGCCCACTATGCTTGACAAAATATCTTGCTTGCTGACATCATGAGGTACAATTAATGTCTGCTCTTTCGAAGCCCGCATGCTCTCGGATATTGGACTGGAGTTAGATCCTGTGTTTCTCCCCATACACGTATCTGTCTTTGGAGTCAGTTTTGTCATTAATTTGGTACTTTTCGTCAGTTCCAACCCATTACTGAGGGGCTACCCCAGAGTGAGGGACTACGGGGACGTGCGTCCACGAGATCTACGGCCTTTGAACAGCTTCCACAGGAGGTAGCCCGCGATGATGAGCTGGCAACGCTAAAAAAGGCAGTGGAGCAGCTGCAAATGCAGGTAGCTGCCAAAGCTGGCGGAGTTGATGCCACCTCACTCCCAGCATCACCACTGGCACCAGCCATACTGAAGGCGCTGGTGCAGAAAAAGATACAATTCCCGGTGATGTCCGTAATCGAGGGAGAATCAAATCCCAAAGTCCACATCTCTAAGTATGCGGACTACATGATTTCCGTAGGCGCTACAGACGCAACCCAGTGCCAGAACTTCCCATTGACCCTAGGGGACCATGCCCACCGCTGGTTCTCCTCACTCGCCCCGGGGTCAATCAAGTCTTTCGGCCAGCTCACAAGGGAGTTCTTAGCCCACTTCTCGGGGTACGGGTCATACTTGACCCAGAAGCATCGGTTCGCTAACATTCACCAAGGTGAGAATGAAACTGACCAGCAGTACTTGAAAAGGTTTGATAAGATACTGCTGGAGGGTGAGCCAGTGAGCGAAGATACGAAGATTGTTGCTGTAATGGCCGAACTGAAGAAGGGCACCGAGCTCTGGAAAGAGATGCATCTTGCATGCCCGAACACCTACGCCGAATTCGGACATAAGGCAGGTGTATACGTGGTTATGCATGAGGCACTATGAAGGAAGTCGGTACCTCAGATTAAAAGAAACAACACAGGAAGAAGTTTGGGGGCACTTACAAAGCTCCCAGGAACTTGAAAGCTTTCTGGGACGGAGACGAGTTTAAGGAAAAGCTCAACCAAGTACTTACCGTCTCCCTTGACCATGTATTTGCAACTGTCAAAGACAAAGCCATGCTGAACGAACCTAGGAGGATTCGTCAAGACCGCACCAAGTTGAACCCGAACAAGTTCTGTGCCTACCATCAGTCAATCGGCCACTTCACCAGCGAATGCCGGGACCTCCTCAAACAACTATAGAAATTTTACGAGGATGGGAAACTGACTGTGTTTATAAAGAAGGCACCGGCCAAGAGAACCAGGATTGAGAGGAGGGAGGTCTCCGAGGACGAAGAGGAGGATGAGGACCGACGTGGTCTTCAACACAGACACAGGGCACCTCTCCCACCTTCGCAAGATCAAGAGCCAACTCGAGAACTCCTTTTCTCAAGGAACAGATCGGAGCTGCTAGAGGTCTTGAAGATGGAAGACTCTCCATTTTGAAGAGGCGGAGGAAGGCCGAGGTCCGGGCCATCAATCAAGTTCAAGAGGGGAGTTCCAGCTCTAAGCCCACCGCACAACCAACTGCCGAGCTTGCATTCTCGCAGGCGAACTTGGAAGGGGTGCTGACCCCCCACAATGACTCGTTGGTGATTAGCGCCAACATAATGAATGTCAAAGTCCACCGGCTGCTAGTGGACACAGGTGCCTTCACCAACATTTGGTTTAAATCTACCTTAGATGCGTTAGGTGATTTCGAGTCATATATAGAACCTAGCAATGCTAGGATAGTGGGGTTCGGAGAAGCTGTAACCGTCCCCGTAGGTCAGATTAGGTGGAACATCCAACTTGTATAGGCCGAGGACCCAGAAAGGAAGCTGACTAAGCTCGTTGCTTTTCTTGTCGTTGACCAGCAGTCTACCTACAACGGGTTCCTTGGCCGCCCTTTCATTCATGAATTTAAAGCGGCGCGTTCAACCTACTACTATTGCTTAAAATTTCCAACTCCCAAAGGTGCCAGAACTATTAAAGGAGACCACAAAAGGCTAGAGAGTGTTTACTCCAAATTAAAAATGGCCAACCAAAAAAGTCTGTCACACAGGCTCATATACTTGAAGATGATACTCAGATTCTAGCTGACGAGCCCAACATCCTAGACGTCATCTCAGTCGTAACTGAGTTGATGGAGGTAGGCGATTAGTCGGAAGAGCAACAAATTGCCCAAGTGGAGGAACCAGTGGAGTACTTGCAACTAAAACCCATGGACGAGGTTGCCGATACTCAAATAGGAGAACCAGTGGGAGATCAAGAACCGACACCGATGGAAGTTGACGAAGCACCCCAGGTTGAAGGATCATCCTACCCAGCTCCTCAAGAAGCAGAGAAAGCTTGTGAACCTGCCAAAGAGGACGAAAGAAGTGATGACTTCAAACCTCGAGTAGGTTTCGAGCCAATGGCGAAAGAGAACTGGGATGAGCTGGTTAGCAATCCAAGGTGGAAGAACGAGAAAAGGAAGGCCACCCCCATAGAGGAACTAACAGCAATCCAGGTGGACCCGAACAAGGCAGACTTGGAACTCTTCATAGGTTCCGAGCTGCTAGAGCCGTACAGGTCAAAGATGGAGGAGTTCTTGAAGTCCAACCTGGACGTATTTACCTGGTCCTATGAAGATATGACCGGGATCCCGTTGGAGCACACATGCCACCGACTCAATACAGACCCGACGAGGAGACCTGTTTGCCAAAAGCAAAGGAAATACAGAGTAGATAAGTACGAGGCGCTAACCACGAAGGTGAAAAAGTTGTAGTACAACAAGTTGATCAAGGAAGCTTTGTGCCTACAGTGGCTTGCAATTCCGGTCCTAGGGAAGAAGCCCAACAAAACTTGGCATTTATGCATCGACTTCACGGACTTGAACAAAGCATGCCCAAAAGATAACTTCCCAGTGCCCCACATTGATCAGCTTGTCGACAACACTGCAGGCCATGAGATGATGACATTCATGGACGCTTTTGCAGGTTATCACGAGATAGCAATGCACCCAGATGACCAGGAACACACGGCGTTCTACACCAACAAGAACATGTACTGCTGGGAAAGGATGTCGTTCAGACTCATCAACACCGGAGCTACGTACCAAAGGTTGTTGAACAAGATGTTCGACCAGCACATCGGACATACTATGGAGGTGTACGTGGATGACATAGTTGTCAAGAGTTTTCAAAACGAGGATCACCTCGACCACGTTAAGCAAACATTCTACATACTGCGCCACTACAATATGAAATTAAACCTAAAGAAGAACAGCTTCGGCGTCTACTCGGGAAAGTTCCTGGGGCACCTGGTAAGCCAGAGAGGAATCGAGGTCAATCCGACAGAGGTTAAATGCATCATAGAATTGAAGGCGCCAAACTCAGTGCCAAAGGTTCAAAGGCTGACAGGATGTTTGGCAGCTTTGAACCGGTTCATCTCTAGGTCCGGCGATCGGAATCATCCATTCTTCGAAGCAATCAAAGCAAACAGACTAAGGCACAAGGACGATTTCCAATGGACAAACGAGTACCAGAAAGCTTTTGAAAGCATCAAAGAGTACATGGCCAACACGCAGATATTGTCAAAGCCAGTACCTGGAGATCAACTATACCAATACCTGGCAGCATCGGAGGTGGCCATTAGTTCAGTACTGGTTCGAGAAGAGGGCAAGGCACACCTACCAGTGTACTACGTAAGTCAAGCCTTACACGAAGTAGAGTTGCGGTATACCCCAATAGAGAAGCTAGCTTACGTGCTGGTAATTAGTGTTAGAAAATTGAGGCCCTACTTATTCGATCATCCGGTGGAGGTGTTGGCAACGTTCCCACTAAGGCAGCTACTGCAACGGCCAGACACTGCAGGACGCTTGTTGAAATGATCGTTAGAAGTTAGCCAATACGGTATAACCTACGAACCCCGAACAACGATCAAGGGACAAGTGCTCGCCGATTTCATCGTCAAGCTAACTTTCCCACAAGATCCAACGGGGGGGCGTATAGCTCCGTGGCACCTCTACGCGACGGATCATCAACTAGCACAGCAGCAGGAGCCAGTGTGGTACTGATAAGCCCAGACATACAAGTCTTTACCTCGGCGATCTGGTTCGACTTCAGAGCCACAATCAATGAGGCGGAGTACGAAGCGCTGATAGCCAGACATAGATTATCATTAGATGTGGGGGCAACCAATCTTCAGATTTTTGGAGATTCCCAGCTAATAATATCCCAAGTCCGGGGAGAATACGAAGCTAAGGACCAGCAAATGATGATTTATCAAAAGATAGTGACGCATCTGATCTCGATGTTTAAGCAAGTTTACATCGAGCAGATACCAAGGCTGGAAAATACGCAAGCTGATGCATTAGCCCGACTAGCTACCAGTAGCGGTGAAGCAGAGTTGACGGAGGTCGTTGTCACCAAGCTAAAGGACCTCTCGACGTCTGATTACAAAGTAAACCAGACTTCGAGTGGGGGGCAGGAAGATGGCGAAGATTGGTGCACTCCGATCGAAAAATACTTGAAGGACGATTCAGTCCCAGAAGATGGGTGGAAAGCTAGTCGGCTAGTGAAGCAAGTAGCCAGATACACGTTGGTGGATGGCCAACTCTACAAACGTGGATTCTCTCTACCCCTACTCAAATGCTTGTCTGAAAAGCAAGGGTTCGAGGTGTTAGAAGAAATCCACCAAGGAATCTATGGGAGTCACGCTGGGGGGCAAGCTTTTCATATAAGACAATCAGGCATGGGTACTACTGGCCACCTCTTGGAAAAGATGCCATCAGCTTCGCCCGAAGGTACCAAAAGTGTCAACTATTTGCACCTAATATTCACTCTCCTGCTACTCAACTTAAATCGGTCTTCAGCCCATGGCCTTTCGCAAAATGGGGTATCAACTTGATCGGCCCATTCCCACCTGTAGAGGTGGTGTGAAGTTCGTCGTAGTAGCGGTGGACTACTACATGATTACAGTTTAAATATGCATGTATTTTACCTATTTTGTGTATTATTTTGTGTACTATAATGTATTGTTTAGCGTATTTATATATAATTTCACACTTTCTAATTAGTTATAAGTATTTATGTTTTCTATATAAATAAGAGACATATGTATAATTCAACATGGTCATTATGTCTATTGTATATTGTTGAGGTCTTAAGTGGAGTTATACTTATCCAAATTTTATGATATTGAACACCTAAGACAATGTACTAAATACTTAAGACATTTTAGTGATCCAATTTTACAAGTTTGGATTGTATTTGTACTCAAAAGTGAAGACTCCATTTCTGTCCAATGTTTGGACTCAAAACACATTTTCTTATGTGCACAATATCTGTTGCCTCACTAATCCAATTGAACCAATTCTAGTTGTATTTGATCACTAATTCATTGCTCTACAACTTGTCTTCAGGGCTCAAGGGTCAAAAGTTCCGGCTTCAATGGTCAAAATGACAATCAATGCAAGGGCTTCAGAATTCCGCCATCTCATGACACATGTTGGGAAACAATTCACCATAATTCACAAAAAAGTCCAATTTACACAAGATAAAAGCCATTGGTTAGCCAAGAAATTCATCAAGACATTGTAAAAATATTAAAGGCGTTGATTTTGTGCAAGCTGAGATATCTGCTTTTCAAGAGACCACGATAAATACGCAGAGAAAAACAATCCAGTTTTACCAACTTCACTATTCTGGTCATAACTCACAATCTAGAGATCCGATTTTGAGATCTTAGACTCCTTGGAAAGAAAATCCAACGGCCTACAACTTTCATTCAGAAGTCAAGATGAAATTCGGACGGCAAGGGCTATTAAATTACTGATCTTTACAGGCCACGTGAATTGGTTGCTAAAGTCTTCATGATTCACTATTTGGAGGCCTATATAAAGAGCCCTTTAGCAACCCTTGAAGGCATCCCATTTTCCTTGTAATCCTTCTATCTTAGTCTAGTATCTCTCTTAGAAATATGAGTTCTTATTTTATTAGTATGAGTAGCTAAATATTTTACTAGAGTTAGGGATGAAGCTTTAGTAAGGTATTAGTGATGTTTTTGGTTATTCAATAAAGATTTTCAAAGTTTCAATCCTTTAGTCATTTTATGAGTTTTTAAGAAACGTTTTGATGTGTCATTATTTTGATTTGTTGTAGACTTATTGGCACAA
>JAPKLY010000681.1:0-34646 GCA_026898435.1 Prunella vulgaris
TTAAAATTTTTGTGAAGCAGGTGGAAAAATGAATCTTGGGCTAATAATGGTTTAGTAGGTGGTATTATCTAATCCTGTTTTTGCTGGCGTGCCTTCTATCAATGATAATGGAAGGAATAAAATAAAATGAATTTAGAATTGATTAAGCAAATGACAGTGCATAAGCAAAAATAAGCCGCCATAAATGCCTTTTTGCCCAATTCACCCCAACAGCGCGTTTGCTCATCCCTTTTCAATTCTCTGTAGCAATCCTTCTTCACCCTCTTCTTTAACACAGATCTATCACTTGTGTTGCTCTCTTTTATTCGTTCATTGTTTTTCCTTTTTCCAATAACCAACTGCCAAATTCTGCCCTGAATTTCGTCGATAAGGTAAGTTTTTCCCCTAATTGCGCTCAATTTACTTGGTTTTCTTCGTCAATGTTAATTGAAATTCGTAATTGCTTAACCGTGAAGCTATAATATTGCTTCGCGTGGTTCAGAACATGAGACCCATTTCAAATTCCGACTGCTTTAGGAATTTTTGTAGTTAATTCTTTGTTTTCAACTTCTATTACTCATTTTGTCGAACAGTTGGTGATCGACATTTATTTATTGCTTTTCTTTCAGTCGTTGCTCGGGAAATGTATGCCCTTTTGTTGGGGTTAAGGTTTTATTGAGTTTTCTCGTGGAATTCGGCCAAAGTATATCTGTTGAAGTTACTGCAATCCAGCCGAAGGGCAATGAACTGAATTCTAGTATTTGAGGTTTGAATTGAGTATTTATAATATGGAAGTATTTGCATTCAGATTTTGTTTCTACTTGTTATCTCGTAAATTGCTTATGGTATTTGTTGTCTTCTTAGATATTCGGAGTGGTGTGTGATTTAACTCTCGGTCGAAAATGGGGCCAATATACTACATATTGATTGCATTGCCTTGTACTGCTGGGGCAATAGCATTGGCAATTCAACATATTTACAACCATCTCTTAAATTATACTGAGCCCACATATCAGAGATACATTGTCCGCATCATCTTCATGGTTCCTGTGAGTATTTTGATATTCTGTCTTTTGTATTCTTGTCCGAATTGTGATCATAAGCTCATTTTGTACACAGTTGAAACTTTTGAGTATTACAATGTTGTCAGTTTAAATCCTCAAGAATTCATGTTCATTTTCTTACACATTTTAGTTAATCCTTTGATTTTTATTATCTGCTATATTCAGTGCATTAACTGAATGCTAACTTATAAACCTAAGGGTTTTTTAAAGGTGTGCAGACCCTTCTGGCTGTCGTCTTAAAAAGGAACATGTTGGTGTGAATATGATACGTTTGAGTTTACTAAGTTTATCTTAGAAAAGATTAAGCAAGAGACTACTTCCTTTCAACGACCTATGCAACTGATTAAGATACTATTCCTCTAGAAGAATTAATATAGATAGCAAAAAGGTTCATTTTAAAAGAAAAAATGTTTCCAATCTAGCAAAGCTCTTGCACACTCACACACACATATATGTGAAATTGTATATATACAGTTTTGATTAGAACTGCTCATACACATATTACAAAAGTATATCGTTGATTGATATTTGTTTTGATAAGGTTGATAGCTTGTATCGCCAAACTAAAAAATTCATTTTGGTATCTGATATTTACAGTTCTTCAATCTACTTATAAGTGTATTCTCATCATCTTTAAATTGTTCTATCACAGGTTTATGCATTGATGTCTTTCTTGTCCTTGGTCCTGAATAAAAGTGCAATTTACTTCAATTCAATCAGAGAAGTGTAAGTATGGTCAGTTGGTCACCACAGTTTCTAACTTTTTCTGAAAAATTGAAGTAACCATGATCATCTTTATTAATGCAGCATTGCAGCTATTTGCAATTATGGATAATCTGTTTTCCTTTTTACATTACTGTGGAGAAAAATCATGTTTGATAGCTAGTAATCCAGTATATTTGACACCAACAATATATCTAATGCCACAATGCTTGAGTGGGTGTGAGATCAAAGAAAAGTGTTAAATCCATGCATCTGTGTTAATCAGTCTTGTTTAGAAGATTGGATATTAAACCTCAATGATGTACAAAATGTCTCTATCTACATGATGAAATTTAGGTTTTCTTTTGGATATGCTTATATGATTAATTATGCAGTCCATTTAATAAAATATTGCAGTTTGAATCTTCATTCGTGGTAATATTGACACTATATGTGTGTGAATAACCACTGGATCGTGGGAGAACTTGGTTTTCACTTTATGCATCTATGATTTAAGTAACTCCAGGACAGGGTTAAGGCTGTGGAATTCAGTTTTAATTACCTGTACACACATAATTTTAAGTAGCTTTCTGGACTATTCAAAATTTACCAGCCTGCATAATTTTTAAATAGCTTTCTGTGACATTTTTGCCAACACATGCATTTTAAGGGAGAAATTTGTTTTTTCCACATTCTGACTGACTTGTTCTCTTCAAAGCTTGGAGGTATCTTTAGCAACAGGGGTCTGTCCTTTGGAGAGTAATCGTTCAAGAGTGATTTTGGTCTCTTTGGTTAGGAAGAAGTATGAGAGTTGAGGATTTCAACGAGTTAAGTGATGGAATGAAGTTTAGGTTTCTTGGTGGGTTTCTTATAAAGAGTTTAAGCATTCTTTCTGCATGTTAAGAGATTGGAGCTGAACAGTGCACTTTAGATAGTATAAGAACTATAGTTTATTATTATCATTCTAATTTCAATTAATGTAAATTTGTTATGTGTATATATTTACATATAAATGCTTAGTGATAATGGCTACAAGAGTTTAAGTGCATGGTGTCAATGACACCGTCATAATGTTTTTCTAAAATGCTCATACTTAATTTTAGTCCACATTTAGCATGGTTTACAATAATTATAGTAAGATGAGTGTTTCAGGATAATTGAGTTGCACAAAATCTACTGAATAACTTGAAAAATGTATTCCATACACAGAGTGACCTTCCCCTTTAAATTTGGTTGTGGTTTCATATTTTTGGATATACTAGAGCTGGAAAACTGTGTACCAGGTCATTTATTGGGCCGACATGATTGAGGCATGACAACTCAAACATGAACACAGCACATAAGCTTAACAGGTGTTAATGCTAATCAGAACACTGCACTATAAACACACAATAAATTCAATATGTCATGATTAACCTGATAATCAAATTTGTTAAATTTATTTATTCCAATTTGTATTGCCCATTAGGCATTAGCCCTGTTAGCCCCATTTAGTCTGTCAGGCTTGTTTTGATAGTTTAATATTTCCCAAATATTTACTGTATCTAACAAAAACTTTAGTAAATTAACACTAGAAATAAAGTTTATAATACTGCATATATACATCATATGAAGAAGACTTTACTAAATAAATTATCAGGCCTGGGGTTGGCCCAATTTCTAATTGTGTTTATTGGATGAACCCAATAATGGCCTGAACCCAATGCATTTTGTGTCCTGTTTGTGGTTGGTCATTCATGTTCTTCAAGTTGCCAGTTGCCACCCATAAATATGCTCTATTTGCAATTCCTAGAATTTGTGATTGATTTTCAGTTTGATTTATTCCATATGATTTTTATCTATTTTTGGCTCATTTCTTTTACATCGGTAACTTGATGTTTCTGATAAAATAATTTCTCTGCAGGTATGAAGCTTGGGTAATTTATAATTTCCTATCACTATGCTTAGCGTGGGTAGGTGGTCCAGGTGCTGTGGTGCTAAGTCTGTCTGGCAAAGTGTTGAAACCAAATTGGTGTTTGATGACTTGCTGCTTCTCCCCAATTCCATTGGATGGGTGAGTATTTGCATGTAAATTATTCCCTGTTTGGGAAACCATAGTCTTTGAGTGGGTAATGGTGTAATATGAGTTTTTTTCGCATTTCCTTATCTTTATAGGACACTGCAAACAAAGTATAGATGCATTGTAGATATTATATTCTTCAAAGTCTTAATTTTCGAATTTGTTTGTGTAATAAATGCTAGATGTTAGTCAATATATTTAACCCATCCAAAATGTGCCTATGTAAGATTGAGAATAACTATTGTAGTTAAATATTTTGTGTGGATTGATGTACTATAGTGCTTTTCTTGTTTTCATCTTTTGAGGTAGAAAATGCAAGTTATTAATACTGTAGTAGCATAATGTGCTTTAGAAGGATGAAGCCGTGAAATATGAATTCTGTCAATTTTGTTGAGGTTCCTTTAATCTGAAAGGTCATTAGCTTAAATAGTCTAGAGTGATTTCGGGCCATCAAGTTCAACTTTTTTTGTTAACATTTGCGAGGATCTAAAATTGTTAAACAGTTGGGTGATTCCTGATGGCATGATCATTTTTTAAATGCTGAGGTCTTTTAAGGTAACACAACAGTGTGGGCCAAATCTTTCTTTTTTAATGGTTGAGGGCTTGTGTAAAATTACACCAGGTCTTCTTTCTGCGTAACTATGGATAAATTGGATACTTGGTGAACTTTAAAAAATATGATCTTTACATCTCTTTTAGGTTCTGGAGAAATCTTCTGCTTAAGCGATCACATGAATATTCACATCCTAAATTACTTTGTTTGATGCCATGCAGGCGCTTTATACGAAGGTGCAAACAAGGGTGTTTGCAGTTTGTGATCCTCAAGCCAATTCTAGTGGCAGTTACTTTTATACTGTATGCAAAAGGGAAATATGAAGATGGGAATTTCAGTCCAATGCAATCCTATCTCTACCTTACCATTATCTACACAGTCTCATACTCTATGGCACTTTATGCCTTGGCCTTGTTTTATGTAGCCTGCAGAAATTTGCTTCAGCCATTCAATCCAGTACCCAAGTTTATCATAATCAAATCGGTTGTGTTTCTTACTTACTGGCAGGTATAATGGTTGTTAAATATGCTAATAAACATATATTAGTGACTTAATGACATTGAAAGTTTGTGTGTGTTTATTATTAAGTCTAGCAGCTAATTTTGCATGATACTTTTCTATTTGCCATCAATTGTATCAATAAAGTGTACCACTTATTAATTCATGCTCTAACTTGCTTTGGCATTATCTGCCTTGTGCCTTGTCGAAGATAAAGAGTGTGCTTATCTTAAATACTATTTTTTTCATTGCTGATGATATCATGATATTGATTGACTTGCTAAATATGACCTGACATTGTTATATGATAACACACTAGAAGTGTTATCTTTACAATGTGAAATTATACTATCTAATAAGAGTTGTGTTAAACAATAAGGCTGCATCAATCTACTGTTCAGTTTCTAGTGTTGGGGCTACCTTCTTGTTTAATAAATTTTCTGATATATAAGCTAAACTTGAGAAACTTCTTTAGTTATTTATAAAACCACAGATCTCAGTAAACCAACCTCGTAGAATAATAGCATAAGAATCTGACAGCCTGAACAATGGGGCGATCTGTTGTCTGAAATCAAGTTGTGTCTGGATACCATTGCCAGAGATATGGGAACATTAGCTTTCCATCTCATATCCAATTTTACTATTTTCAGTTTCCATCCTGAACTTGTCTACTATTAATTTGTTTCTTAATACAACATAGCAAATGATGTGAATTGAACATGATCCTACAGCCTTCATGGGTTACAATGTCTTTTCTTATTAGTCATTTGGATTGAACATGGAGATAGTTACACTGGTTTCGCTATGGAGCCTGACATTGGTTTTCTTATGGAGTCCAACCCTGCTTAAACCACTTATACCGTGCTACAGTCAAGTGTTTTATGCTGTGTTAGGCTCCATACGGAACCCACTGTCGTGTTCCAGTTCCATATCATTAATCTTATTATGCTATTAACTTGTGCTCTTGTTGGATCAACTAGTAATTATGTGACATCTCTCTACAGCTGTAGTATATGCCAACTACAGCTGTCAGCGACTCTCTTTTTTATTTTTGAATTTATATATTGTTTTAGTCAAACTGTTTACTAGCATTTTTTATATCACTCTCTGTGTCAGACTATGAACTGCATGCGCTCTTCTATTGTTTAGTATTTTTGCGTAATGTTTTTTGCTTGAATTTTGTTGTCATTGCTGCTTATTTAAGCAACAAAATGCTGCTAATATCTGGTACATGTTATGTTTGATATCTCTTTTGTCCTTCATTATTAAATCTATTTGCTGTGAAGTTCGATATAAATTTTAATAACATTTCTTGTGCAGGGTGTTTTGGTTTTTCTTGCTGCAAAATCTAGACTAATAAAAGATACAGAGGAAGCTGCAGAATTTCAAAATTTTATAATTTGTGTTGAGATGTTAATTGCTGCAGTTGGTCATCTATATGCTTTTCCATACAAAGAGTATGCTGGTGCAAATATCGGCACAAATCGTGGCTTTACAGCTAGCCTTGCACATGCTTTGAAATTGAATGACTTTTACCACGACACTGTACATCAGGTAAAATTTGCACTTAAAAGCATTCAGTTACTCTTCTAAAGCTCAATTTGTGTTTTTCAATGCATATGTTTATGGTAAAGTTTTAAATTAAACGAAATTAAGCCTGTAATTGATTTGTATTTTGTGTATATTATTTGACAATATCAGTTGTTTGATTAAAATGTATTAGTTTGACAGTATTAGTTGTTTCATTCAAAAGTATTTGTTGTTAAAATATAGAGTGATACTTATAAGCCAGTTGTACGATTAAACTGTTTTTGTGGGTGTGGTCCTTGCTCCTTAATGAAATTCCCAGTAAATTTTCTTAATACAAGATTTTAATCCCCTGCATATATAATTTCACAGTTTGCACCAACGTATCATGATTATGTTCTCTACAACCATGGTGATGGGGAGGAAGGAACTACAAAGTATAGAGCCCGCACTTTTGTTCCAACGGGCCCAGAAATGGATACAGTCAGAAGAAACAAACACCTATTTGGGAACAAGTCTGATGATGTACAACTATCCCATTTATCAACTTCAGTTGGTACACCTCAAAATATTGATGGGGATCAAGGGACGATGAAATCCGAGGCACCAAACTCTGCATTGCTTAGTAATGCAGCATCAAACCCTGTTTCTTTTCCTCATGATCTTTCTCTCATTGACCTAGACATTTCTAGTTATCCAACCAAAGAACCTGCTGCTAATGAAGCTGTGAAAAGGTGACGTATGAACTTGTTGTGAATCCAAGTGTTTGTTATGTTCCTTTTGTTCTGATATTAGGCCATTTTCTTTTGTTAGTTTAGTTGAGATTCTGACACTAGAATTTGTATATTTAGGTTCACAGTTGTATGATATTTTCTTATAGAAGTGGGTTAAGCATTGTGAATTTGTGACGAAAAATCTATTTTCTTATATTTAGTATCCATACTGAGGTTGTGCTATTTATGTAAAAAACGTAAGTGGTTTGATTTACTTTATAATCCTGCCGAGTCAAATCTGGTAAGGTGGATTTGAAATAAAGTAAAAATATATATTAGAGTTTTGCATATGTGTGAAAGTGTGAATTTGGTAGGACTCGATAAGGGTATGATTTTGAAATAGTAAATGATATGGTTGCTATTATATTATATTTTCTCCATCCCTTCGGAATTTGCACCCTACGAGATGATACATTTTTTAAAAAAAAATGTGTTTTATATATAAAAATAGTGGCATATGAGTAAATATGCATAAGTATTTTATGAGTGTGCATGCAATCAATTTTTTTTAGTAGTGTGTAAATTTGTTTTAGACGTCCAAATAAGAAAAGTGTGTGTAAATTTTTGTGGGACGGAGGGAGTAAGAAATAGTGTCTTAGAGATTGTGTATTGATCAATAATTAGAAATAAGTCTAGGCGACGTCTAGGTGCTAGGTGGTCACTGCCCGATCTGATTTTTGCAAAATCGACTCTCTAGATATTTTGGTGATTATGCAGCTTTTAGGTGGCCAATTGGTTAGATGATTTTTTATTTTTTTTTATTGTTTGATTTATTAAAAAAAAAATTATTAGTTCTAATGATTCACTTTTATCATCGCCCACTAAAGTTATTATACGAGCTGAGCGCGTCCGAGTAGTGCAGGTTCGGCTCAACTCATTATGCTTATCGAGCTCGGCTTGTTCAGAAAAGCGAGGTCAAAACCAATCTCGGCTCGAAATCGAGCTTGACTCGGCACGTTTAGATTAAATTAAGCTTGAGCTCAAAATTTACATGCAAAGCTCGACTTGAGTTCGAATATCCTGAAAAAATATATTTAATTGATACTATATCAATATCTTTATAATTCAATATATTTTCATTCGCATACTTCAATAAAGATAAAACTATCATTAATTCAACAGTATGAGCGATTTGAGAATATTAGTTATATTATTATGTAAAATAGTATTATTTTATATCTTAAATTATATAATATTTATAAAATAACATTTTTTTAGCCTACCGAACAGCTCGCGAGCCTACCGAGTCGACTTGAGCCGAGCTCGTTAAGCAAACGAGTATTTTTTTAAAGCTCTGTTCGGCTCATTTAACACATCGAGTTAAGTCCAGTCGAGCTTTAACATGTCGAGCGACCTCAGCTCACGAGCAGCTCATTTATTTTAACAGCCAAGTTCGAGTCCACCGCTCGTCTTCGCCTTTCCTTTGTTTGTGGTATATATAAATATATTTGATTGAAAAAATTATAATTATAGATTTTTTATTTAGAAGATTTTGGATAAAAATTATACATATATAAAATAATTGATGATAATTTATTATATGGATTAAACCAATAGAGATTTGAATTTGTAATTGAAAAAGCAACATACTAATATTTATTAATAGACATACCCTTCCAACAATCCTTCTAATTAAGATAAGATGAAGATGGAGGATCAAGTATTTGTTGGAGTTTTGAAGCTTGATTCTGTACGATTTGGAATTTGAGAACATCCAAAGCTTACAGAGCAAGACAGGGCGTGCCCTGTGGCCGGTTGGTTGTATCTATCTGATTAATTAACAATATAATGATAAAATATACTATTAATCCCAACTCACTTTTTTATTTTTCCCACCTGTGTCTTCCTTTTTAGCGTTATCTTAATTATTGAATTCTCTCTGCATTCTTCAGCTTCAAGTTCCATAAACCTCAGCACTAAGACCCAATTAATTGAATTCAATGTTAAATTTAGGGTCGAAATCATAGGTGAGACGATCAAAATTCATTAATATATTAATTTCCTACTATATAACCAGGTGAGTTAGCTCATCTGGTCACTGGGCTCCTCACTTGAGTGAGTGATCCGGGTTCAATTTCTTCTGGGAACAAATTGGGAGATGAGAGATACAAGGTTGGCTAGGATTTTATTCTTGGAGTGTTTGGGGGACTTGGTGTAACTAACGACTAACCACTAACATTTACCGATAAAAAAAATTTTAATTTCCTACTTTTTTTTTTGTCCTGAGTTATGGACGACTTCTTAAATTTCTTCTATGGAAAAAATATCTAATAAGTAGTGATGCAGAAATCGATTTAGATGGCGCCTAAGTGCTAGGACGCCTCTTGCCGACCCAATTTCTGCAAAATGAACAATTGTATTTTTATATTTTTTTTTAAAATTAAAAGAAAAAAATTAGGCGGCCAAAAAGCGCCCGATTACCGATTTTCGATTTCTACAACCTTGTTAATAAGTGAATAATTTAATTTGATAAATTTTTATTTTTTTTTAGAAATTGTACCCACAATTTGAGCTTGTGCCAAAAGTCTAGCTTGATATCATAAAATAGATCTATATAATTTTGAATTTATAAAGAGGTACTAAATTAATCCATTTACATGTTAATTCTCTAACTTATTGGGGGCCCATAGGTCATGAAAAAATAAAATTATAATATGAATCAAGCTTATAATTTTTTGAAACTACACAAGAATCTTCATTTAAGATGTTTAATGATGAGTGTAATGATGACATTTTTTATATGTAGTTTTTAAATATGAGCTGCATTGCTTGTGATATGATGACAAAGATTTAAGAATAAAGATTATTGATCAGAAACTTAGAGACGTGTATAAGCTACGTAATCTGTTTAACGTGTTTGATGCTTACTGAATTTTGTGGATTGTAACAATTGACCAATTATTTAAGTTGGTGATCGTGGTTTGACATTCGGAGGGGTAATTAAATTCGATTTGAATTTTGCAATTACTTGCAAACTCATTGTTTTTTTCCTCAACTTCTTTTATGAATTTGCTGTTAAAAAAAAAAAATACTTAGAGGTGATTTTCATGTGACTTAAATGCATATTAATTACTCCCTCCGTCCTCAGAGCAATTTGCAAGGGAAGAGGGGTACACAAATTAAGAAAAAATAGAATAAAGTAAAAAAAATAGTATTTTGAGGGTTAATTTGGTAAAATTTTATGTAAAAAGTGAAAAAGTTGGTTGGATTGAGTGTAATGTGGGCCCTAAAAGTAAAAAAGTAATGACATTTTGTGTAAATATGTAGATATTGTGAGGGTGAAGTTTATAAAATGGTTTTCTTTTTTGGGTCTGCAAGTTACTTTGGGACGTCCCGAAAAGAAAAACTTGCAAGTTCCTCTGGGACGGAAGGAATAGTTAGCAAAAAAAAAAAATCTAATCTAAGATTGAGTTGCAACTAATTTAAATCTTCAATTCAAAAATATCTCAGCTTTGGATCAGATTTAATCGATCTTTATATTACCTCCTCCGTTCACAAGATTATTTCCTTTTAGAGAAGTGATATGAGATTCAATGAAAATTAGTTCTCCATTAAAAATTTGTACACTTTCCTTGTTTGGATGTCTAACACAAATTTACACACTACTATAAAAATATTGATTTACGTGTACTCACAAAACTATACATATATTATCAATATGCAACTACTTTATTTATAAAACACATTTTTCATAAAAAATGTGTTATCGCGTAGGGTGCAAATTTCTACGGGATGAAAAGAGTATTATATTAACATGATAGATAGAGTAATAAAAGGTGGAGGCATTGTGGAGCCTAAATTTTTGTTTATGAGTGCAAATGATTTCCAAATATGAAAAAGGAAAAAGTTTTGTCAAACATCTAAAAAATAATAATTTCATCGATGAAGTAGTAATATTCCCGTTTTCTATGTTCTATATTCATAATGTATTTTATCGTTTAACAATATGTACTTTGCATTCTTTTACTAATCTACTTTATGTTTAATCTGCCTAATCGTGTTAACTTAGTGATGAAGGCAGTTATTTGTTTTTCCTAAATTAAACAGATTAAGCACAATTTAAAAATTTTACTTATATAATAGTATAATACTCTTTAGTGTTAAATATGGATAGTTCAAGTTGTTAAAGCTCAACTATTTAAGGCCTTCAGGTCTTGGGTTCAAGATAAGAAAAAAAAAATATTATTTATTGTGGTGGGGTGGTGGTTCCTCTCTTGTGAAAATTGTGATTTCGGCTGAGGTGCGGTTCTAGAGTACAGTTTAAGATGGTTTCCCAATTGCGGTGATCGCGATTCTGGTCTATAGTGAGACGAAATGATATGTCATATACACGTGGTAGAAAGAACTATTGTATTTAATTATGTTAGGAAACTGTTGTAATTGAATATCTTTCAAAACATCGAGCGTGTATGAGTGGTTCTACAACAAAGAAATGTTGGGAGAGTTGTGGAAAAAGAGAGTTCAAGATGGTCTGGATTAAAGTTTCCCCTGTTAAGGTTCAGTTATACGTATGGAGGGTACTTTGGGAAATAATTCCTACGACCACGAATCTACAATGAAGACATATTTTACTGATGAATGCGGAAGTGAAGTGCGCTTTTTGTAAAAGAGAAGTGAAAACTATAAGTCATATCTTCTTCAAGTGTTATTTTACATACCAAGTTTAGATGTTATGTCTTAAGTGGTTGGGAGTTGTTTCGTTGTTATCCTCTAAACCTTCATTGAACTTGTTGCACTTTAGTCAAATTCTTAGTGGAAAGAAGGAAGAAATTTGCAATGTATAATGGGAATGTGTGGTTTGGGTGTTGCGGAAAATGAGAAATAAGGTTATTTTTCGTAATGAGGAAATTTCGCAGTTAAACTATGGGAAGAGGTGAAATCAAGGTTATGGAATTGGACGTGTGCCAAGAAAATGAGCAGAAAGAAACATGATTATCAGAAGTCGGACGCTAATCCATTAACTTTTTGGGTTGCTAATATTTTCATTCTTGGAGTTGTACCGTTCTCTTTGAGTATCTTCTTTGTATGATTAGGTAAACTGATACCAAGGGTATCTCATACCTGTATTTTCAATTAATAAATTTCTTTCCCTATTAAAAAATATTGATTAACTTTCAAAAATAAATAATCATTTTTTTTAAGTAAATGGTGTAATTAATTGCACTATGTTACATGTGTACAAAAATTATGAGATGGATTCATTAAAAAAACTTTAGTATTATGCATATCAAATTTGTCGTGCAATTTAAATATATTTTTAAATAATTATATTAATTATTACTCCTTTTCTCACAGGACTACTTTTATAATTGTCATGGGCACATAAATCAAGAAAAAAAGGTATGTAAGTGTAAAATTAAATAATAAAATAAGTAAAAATGTATTTTATTAATTTTTATGAGTATAAAAAAAATTTAGATGTATAAAAATAGAGTTGGTACGTCTAAATAAGAAAAGTGTGAGTAAATTTTATTCTTAAAATTTTCTTAGATTAAGGATGATTACCATTTTCTTTGATAATCTTTCTGAAGTCAACATGCATTAAAACAAACAGACGTACAAGAAAAAGAGTCGCCCTAATCGGATGCTTTTGCAGTTATGTACTGTGGAGTTTATTTCTTAAGTTATATTTTTGTTTCTTTCTATGGTTGGGAGTTGGGATTTTACTCGGTGAAGTAATTTTTTATTTAATGTCACTTTTGACTCTTGGGGAATTTTTTTTCTTTTTATTCATTTCTTTTCTGCAATTACAATCTCATTTTTATATCCCCCTTGTGTCTTCATTTATTCTGTAAAAAAAAAAAAAAAACTTATAATACATTTCATTTCGGAGAATTAATCATAAATGGAATTTTATTTAAATTTTTCGAGGAAAATGTCAATTATAATTAATTGATTTCATTGTATATACAATATTAATACTTTTTATGAACAATAATAATATTTTAAAAAATCACATGAGCCCAATTTAAATAAAATTTTATGTATTAACAATTTTACTACCACTTATCCTCTTACTATTTATTTTTAAATCCCACCTACTATATTTATCAGTCAAACACATAAAATTCAAATTCAGTTTTTCACTATTCAAAGATTTCTCAATCAAATTTTCACAATCTACGAGAGTCAAAAGTTTATCCCGCATGCATAAGGGAAATTAAACAACAAGAAACGATTTTCAAAGTCCAATTTTAAAATTGTGTTAGTCAGCTTCATTTAAAATTTAACATTTTTTTAAAGTAAATAAATTTTAAAATTCTATAATATGAATTTTAAATAATATAATTTTATAAAATATTTAAAAAATTAATTTTTGTCAAAATTAAATATTTAAAATCTTAACGTATGTTTGATTTGGAATTTGAATCCAAATTTAAGATTTTGAAATTTAAATGTTTTTCCATTTAATATAGTATTTGGAAACACAATATATACACCTTAAAGTTAAAAATACCTATAAACTCTATATCTAAAAAAAATTCTTCCCACACTCCTCAGTGAATCATATATTTTATTTATTTATCGTTTTTCGCATATTTTATTTACACTTTTTCAACTTTTAATAGAATACATTAATAATTTTAAAATAATTAAATCATTACAATTTACAATAACAATAAATAATATATAATATAATAATACAAAATTACACATTCTTACCTATAAAATTAAATTCTATCCTATTTCTTTCTCAAAATAATATAATTTAAAAACACACCCCAACATTACACACTAAATATTAAATTTTCAAAATCCCAAATCAAAATTACTCTAAATAATTAACCACTATTACTAAAAGACCCCAAAATGCCACCTCAACGACGGCGTTTTGGTAGTGTAGCAGTCGAAGCAAAATAAATGCAGGTGCGACCAATAAAGTCTCCCCTCATTCATAAAAGCCGCCAACAAACCCTTTTATATACCCTCCCACCCTAAAAAAAACAGAGGACCACAAAACCCATTTCTCTCTCTCTCTAGAACTATACTTACATACATTTTGTATGTATAGCCATGGCTTTCAGCTATGCTAAGATGGGACCCATTTTGTCTCTCAGAAGTGAGATGGAATACACAGAGCTGGAGAAGAGGCAGCTGTTCTTGAGAAGCTACCAGTTCTCCAGAAAACAGAGTCTTAGTGAGAGAATGAAGAAATCATTTTTTAGAGTGAGAAAGGTGTTGTGGGGTCGGTTCAGATCAGCAAGAAAACTGAGGAAGATTCTTTGGTTGAAGCTCAAAGATGGCATCTTTTTCACCTCGAGGAGAAGAAGGCGCTCCCATAACTCCTATTTTAAACATTCCTCTGCAACTGCAAGGCCAACTTCTTCCCAATCTAATTGTTTCTGGTAATCTGATTCATTTAGATCCTCTGAAGTAACTTGAATTATATGTATCGTCTTTTATTTATTTATTTTATTTAGAATGAATGTCTTTATTTGTTTACTTTTAGTTGACATGATTGTAAAGATTATTATTGAAGTGAAAATTCTTGTAATACAGGGCATATATGACATATGTGAGTCTTATTAAGGATTTTATTTCATGGGATTTGGAAATTGTATATTGCACCTTTCGTCCATAATATTTAGGGGTCTCTTGTTTTAAACTATTTAATGGTAATGGAAATAAAATTTTATTTTTCTCTTTTATCTTTATATATATTAAATAAAAATTTATATTTATAGTGGTTACAATATTAATATTATGCTTCAATTTTTTAAAAATTAATGAAAAAGAAATATTGTTGATTGTGATATGTGGGATTGATCTAGGAGGATGATTATAATATAAGATGAAAGTAATTAAATGAGAATGATCATTACCTTATTTAGGAGAAAAAACAATGTTATTTACCTCATTTATTTTCATCCCCTTAGTCATGTTTATTGTACTGATATAATGCAATATATCGAACCTGCCCAGTGTAATACAATATATTGAATAATATTATGTGATATTGTGAAATTCGTTTATAAATAAAATTATTGATTATGAAAAATATATTTATATATTTTGCACCGATGATCATTTTATTCGTAATGAATCTCACAATATTCCATAAATTTTTTTGGACATATTGCATAAAACTACATGAAGTTAAATAGAACTAGACAAAAAGAATATACTCACTCCATCTCCTTATAAGTTACCCATACATTTTGGGCACGAGTATTAGGAAGTATATAAAAATATTAATATAGTTCAAATTATGTGATTAAAAAAATGAAAAAATAATGAGAAAAATATAAAAAGTATTGAAAATAATAATAAAAAATGAATAATAGTTTTTTAAAAAGAAAAAAAGATAAATGTTCAATATATAGTGAAATAAAAAAAAATGGTAAAATGAGTAATTTATAGTGTGAGTAATATTATTGGGTTATTTCAATCACGCACTCATATAAAATAAAATGTTCATAATGTTTTATTAAATATATAGTAAAAAATGATTTAAAATTCTATAAGGTGATTGGCCCAAGGTCTTTGTATCCGTCACGGATATATATGGTTGACTTCTGTTATCAAGTTTCTTGTGAATTTTATTTCATGTGAATTTGTTTTTTAATTTCACTGTTTAGCAAATGTTTCTAGTGAATTTAATTTCATTTGAATTTGGTTTTTAATTTTACTATTTGTCAAATGGTAAATTTTTAAATAAAAATGATTATATAAATTTTAAAGTATCAAATATTTATGTAAAAATATTAAAAATTTTACTCCTTCCATCCTACTATAAGCTGCTCATTTCGTTATTTTCGTTCGTCCCATTATATGTTGCTCATTTGATTTTTTACCTTTTCAGAATACTACTATTCATTTTTTTATTATTATTTTTAATATTCTTTACACTATTTTCATTACCTTTTCACTTTTCTCCATCACATCACATCACAAGTATTATATCAATATTTTTATACCTTTATTAATATTAGTGCCCAAAAATTGCGAGCAACTTATAAGGAGACGGATGGAGTATCAGATATCAAAAATTTAGGTCAATGATATTATATTATAATTGCTCTAAAAAAATTGACCCAACTGTTGATATTTCTATTAAATATTTATATATAAATAAAGGAAAATGTATTTTTTTGTCTTTCAAATTTTATTACCTTTGTTTTTTGTTTTTTGTTTTTTATTTTTATTTTATTTTTTTAACTTAAAGAATTATGATTTTGATCCTGATCGGTTATACCTAATTACACAACTGACCACAGGATCAAAATCATATTTTTTTTGTAAATTTAAAGTTTAAAATTAAAATTTAAAAAGACGAAAAATAAAGTTAATAAAATTTAAAGGATAAAAAAGTGTGTGTTCGTATTAATGTATAATAAAAATTTTGGTTATAATATATTATTGCAATTAATATGATGTATAAATTTTGGTGTTAAAAATTCCAATGCACAATTTTATATGTAGAGGAAAAAAAAAAAAACAAAGTCAATAAAATTTAATGAATAAAAAATATATTATTTTTTATAATTGTTCAAATTTAATATTTTAAAATAGTTTTATTATAAATTTATTATAAAGTATTTTCACATAAAATTTGCTCGATCATATAATAGTATAGCAATTAATTTTTTTTTATTGTACATATTATTAGTAGTTAGTAACATTTTGTATACTCCCTGTCCCTAATTAAATTTCTCATTTGTCAAAAAAGTATATCTTTTATTAGAATTTTTGTTCATAAATAATTATTTACTTATCAAAATTTTACTAAAAAAATTATTTTATTTTCTTTTTATTTACCACAATATTACAAAAAGTAATTTTATTATATATAATATTAATTAAACAACTTTTTACACTAAAACTTGTTTTAAATAGAAATAGAAATTCAAGTTAGTGAATTAGGAATGAAGTGTTTGGAGACTTGGTGAACTAATTTCTAACTACTAACAACTAACATTTACCGATTAAAAAAAAAAAAGAACGGAGGAATTATGAAATAAATATAGATAGTTGAAAACAAAACGAAAACAGTGAATCCGGTAAATACACGTTTGATATTTATTACAGTTTATTGACATTAAATATTAATTGGATTTGGCTCTTATTATTGGACTCTGTTATTCAACCAAATGTTTTGATTATTGCAAATAATTTACTCCAGAAATACTATCATTGGCTACAGATGATTATTTTCATTATCCAAATGATCAATTGATGATGCATCTGTCAATAAATAAATCGAGATCAAGACATTGCAACTGCAAACAAACTGCTTGAGTAAAGAATGTAATGATAGCCTCTCAAAAAAAAAGAAAGAATGTAATGATAGTAAAATGAAGGGCTGAAAATCAAATAAAATCCTCTATTTCAAGATCTTTATACTCCCTTTCTCTTTGAAAAGGACCTACGAATGCATAATTTAATAATTATTGAATTAGTTTTAGTGAGAATCGAACTCAAATTATTGAGCAAGTCTAAACTCTAAGGGCTCATTTGGTTCGTCAAATAAGTTAAGATAAATTAAATTATTTTTTTAATTTTATGTGGTGTTTAATGGACGAAAAGCCCAAGATTAATAAAAAGTTCAAAACTAAAATTCAATTATTTTTATGAATGAAAGATAATATTATCTTAGGAAAGAGGTAAGATAATAATTCACTGTGTTTATCTTTACTAAAATACTCTTCTTATATTGGATAGGAGAATCATAATTCACTTTATTTTTGTTTATAACATAGAGTGCAAAATTATCAATTGCATATTTTTTTATTATTAATCTTACAATCCAAACATTCAAAATAAAAATATCTTACATTACTAATTATCTTAATCCATCAATACAAATATACTATTTAACTCACAAATAACAATCTCTAGATTATAATCTTGCTTAATCTATTTTGAGTTATTTATCTTATCCATTGAACTAAATGAGCCGTAAGATAATAAAAAAAATTATCTCATACAAAATTTGAAACTTACGTACTCCACTTTTTAAAAAAATCTATAATTAGTGAATAAATAATCACTTTTATAATAATAAAATATATATTTAAAATTTAAATTTTATTTTTATATGTATAATATACATGTGAAATTAAATATCTTAAAGGACAAATAATTTATATATAGTGAATTGAAAATAAATTTAAAATTTAAAATTAAAATAAAATTAAAATTGTTAACATAAGTAAAAGATAATTTTTTTTTTTATAAAATTATCTCGCTCTCTTTATGGAAGAGTGCGTCTCATTATTATATCACAAAGCAAGTGCACTATACTTGCTCAAATAAATATATATTTTTTCTCTCTTTACTTCTACTTTGTATTACGACAAAAAATTATCATTCACAGGCAGAGTGATTGACCGCTTGCTGTATGAGGTACACCATTACATATATTTAGAAGGAAAAAATGCAAACTGGTGTACTTCTTGCACACAACCTGCAATCTAGTCAAGCTAGAAATGCATCTCACATCCATGTCAAATTGCCCTTTAATAAAGTTGCCTGAGAATGTTTATTATTAAGAAACCCATATTTAACTATCAACTAATAAAGTAGATTAAATCACAAAAAAAGTTCTATATATTAATAGGGGCTCCCTACACCCAAGGCTCAATACGGCCAATATCCGTCGGTCAATGAACTCTCAGGCAATCTAAAGCAGGCCACATTAAATGCATAATTTCAAAATTCAAATTCCAAATGAGTTGCATACCTGTTTTATCAATGCTCGTATTTGAAACTGAGGTGTTATCGGCGAAAATAACTTTCGGTAGTTTACTTCCGTCGCGCATATGGGTGTTGGGTGTTTCCTTTCAATTTCTCTCGATGGCGAGACTCGACTGTTAAGTGTGGAGGATGGAATGAAATTTGCCGATTTTGAGGTAAAGGTGAGAAGCATGTGGAATTTGTTGATCGTGGAACACATTTCGTTTAGGTAATCCGTCTTTACTATTATGAATTGTGTTTTGGAAACAGATTGTGATTTCAACAACATGTTTGATGCCTGCAAACTAACTTCTCAGCTATTTGTATCTATTAATGTTAAACGAAATGTGTCCCCTCCTCTGAGCCATAGGTGTCCTGAGTCCAAAAAAAATTGTGTGTAAAGTCAATGCTTCTTGTTTAGTCCTTGATGCGTCTTCGTTGCATAGCAGTAGCCAGTCCTTGCCACAATCCCACAATTTGCTAGGGCATGTGGTCCATCCCGGTGTTATAGCTCATGTTTTAAAATAGTCTATGATTCTATTTAGGTCAGTGAAGAAGTATTTTTTCCAATCCGATGGACAAGAATTTTCTGGTGAAGGGACTTTGCCCGCATTTCAAATATGCCCTGAAGTAGATAAGAAGGATTTGCTATTGGATTCTTGGAAATAAAGTGACACACGCCGATTACATACAGTCCTATTTGAGGGAGAGATGTTTAGAATAAACGACCACTGAGGTCTAATTCTTCATCACATAAATCAATACGGAAGAATTACCTCTATGTAGATCCTCTTCAATGCATCATCATGCATTAGTGTAATCTCTTGGTCAAGATAAGTCAATCTGGGATCTACACAACCATTTACCAATGGGGTGTTCAGATCCCATCTAGGTTGTGAGGTTAGTACTTGTTACTAGACATTGATAATGTGATCTTGCTGTGAGTTATCCGGGGATCACCATATTTATCTATAGTATAACTTGTACTATTATATTTGAACGGATTGCAATAAATAAATAACATTCATATTATCTAAAGCACAATGATAAAATATTTATTTCAGATAAAACTCAAAGATTCAGTTTAGTTATACAAAGTAAAAGCATACTTTTTAGTATAACCCTAACAGATCTATCTTCTCCGGATCTCAGCTTCGGGACAGATACTCAAACTTGATCTTCATTGAGCTTTCTGTTCTCAAGGATGGTTTTTCCTACCTTCGATCTTCAGGATGTCTCCTTCTGACTTTAGCCTTCAGGATGGTTCCCCCTGAACTGAGTACCTGTGAATATAAAACAATTCATCTTTTCAGACTTAAGGGTTTTGAGATCTGAAAACAACTCAGAATATCCCAACATAAATATATAATATTTTGGTTTGAAACAAAATCTCTCCCTTTATGACCTTATCCAACAAGTGAGACTTTTGATAGTGTATAGTTCAATAATCTTGTTTCAAAAATCCATATATGAAGCATACAACGATACCACCCGTTTCTATGAAGTTGCATCCAGAAGAGATATTATGGTCGATTTTAAAGGAATTCCTGCCGCAGGAGCCACCACATCTTTGTTTGTCCATCTTCGCTCTAGTGTCTCCCTCCGCCTTACGATCGGGAATGGATCGAATTCGAGTCCTTTCCTTAGCTCAATGTAAGAATGCTCCTTCTCAAGCGAATAAAGTATACAGACCATCCTTTACCGCCCCAACAGTTCCTCTTCTAAAGACCAATATTCTTTAATTATCAAAAATAAAAATTCTGCTCTGAAATAGAAAAAGATGCCGCAGAGTTGATTCTCATCCCCCATTCTTACGTTCATCACTTGTGGCTCTCAACTTCGTATTTGGTTATATTACACAAACTTCTAAATTTGTGGCTTGTATTGTCAATTAAAACAATAATGTAAAATTAAAATTAAATACCCGACTACATTTATTTATTTTTAATCGTTAAAAGAGAAATACTATTAAAAGGTAGGGTATAATAAATACCACAATTCAAAAGTACAAACTATTGCAATAACATTACAAGTTAAAAATTGATCTAGGTGTAGCAAACCAATCTACTCAGGAACAACCAAGGATAAAAATATCTCGATATTTCTCCGATATATCCATGATATATTTATTTTTCATAGTCACCGATATCGATATTGGGGAGAAATAATATTTCCTTAATATCCATAAAAAAATTAAATATATCGGTAAAATCGATCTGCAATATCAATATCGATTATTTTCTCCTAAAAATTGAAACAAATATTGTTAAAATATAAAAAATAAAAAAATATTAATACATCTCGACAACAAAACTAAAAAATAATGATAAAAACTTATATAAGAATTTTTACCATACAAATGTCCATTTTTTAAAAATTCGCGGGTCTAAACCTGGCCAGGTCGAATTTGGACATTTTTTTCAAAATTCGCGCAATTTGTACTTTCAGTTTTTTTCGCTCCAGATACGTTACAATTTGGGCAAATGCATGTTACTTTAAGGCAAAATGTGTGTTACAATTAGACTAAATGTTGTTTATTACACATTCATTTGTTTTTGTAAAAATAAATATTTTTCATACAATGTAACACATATGTGTTACATTGTATGTGTAACCAAGGATGAAAATATCGGTATCGACGGAAATATCGGTACCCTGAATTTATGGATATATCGGTGGAAATATCGATATCGAATATCGATATCGGTAAAAAATAGAAAATTCACGGAAATTTCATTAAAATGATGGAAATTTAACATGAAATTTTAGACAATATTATTACTAGTCTTAATACATTAATTGAACTTAAAATCTCAATAAAATGAGAATCTTACAACAAACATATCAAGAAAACATACGTAAGACATATAAAACGATACAACAATTATTCATAATTATTGAATATTACACAACTAATACCAAAATGATGTCCTATGAGTCTCAAATGTAAAAGAAGAAAGACCATCTTGGTCTAAGCAATAATGGTACCAAGTCATCAAATTAGAGAAATTCCCGAAATATATCGAAATTTCCCAAAATTTGTCGAAATTTTGACCGATAAATTACCGAAATTTCCACGATATTTCTCGATAATCTGCACATTTTGAATTACCCTGGACCGATATCGAAATTTCGCCAAAATTTCCCAAAATTTTACCGAAATTTTACCGAAATTTTGGAAAAATAATCGTTCAAGTGAATTTCCATATCGGTACCCTAAAAAATTCGAAATTTCAGCGAAATTTCGGCGAAATTTCGCGAAATTTTAATCCTTGTGTGTAACACATATTTGTTCTTAACAAAAATTCATTTTATCATATAATAACACATGTTTGCTCATATAATAACACAAATTGAGGAGCAAATATGTACTACAATTAGAGTAAATGTGTGTTACTGCAAATATGTGTTACAATTAGAGTAACCAGATGAGTTAGCTCATCTGGCCACCAGGCTCCTCACTTGAGTGAGTGACCCGGGTTCGATTCCCTTTGGGAACGAATAGGAGGGAGATATAAGGTTGACTTGGAGATATGAGTGTATGAAGACTTGGTGAACTAACTTCTAACCACTAACAACTAACATTTACCGATCAAAAAAGAAAAAAAGTGTTACAATTAGAGTAAATGTGTGTTACTACAAGATCAAATGTGTGTTATTGTATATACAAATATTTGTTTGTCCTTAGAAAAATATATATTGTACTTTATATAACATATATAAGGTATTAAAAGGTGTATTAATACATGAACAACATACTATCAACATAAATCAGCAAAGAGAATAAAAAATAAATTAAACAACACTTATTTATTCTTGTAAAAATACATATTTTCCTTAAAGTTACTTGAAAAGTATAAAAAATTAATTTTTAATATTAGTAACACAGATTTTACATAATAGTAACACGCATTTGCCCAAATTGTAACATACCTGGGAACGAAAAAACCTAGAATTACAATTTGCGCGAATTTTGAAAAAAAAAAATTTAATCCGACCTGACCCAGTTTAGACCTGCAATTTTTTTAAAAATGGATATTTCTACGGTAGAAATTTCTACACAACTGTTGCTAAAAAATAATACGCTCTCTGTCCCAGAGGAACTTGCAAGTTTTCCTTTTCGGGACGTCCCAAAGGAACTTGCAGACCCAAAAAAGGAAACTCTTTTATAAATTTCACCCTCACAATATTTACATATTTACACAAAATGTCATTATTTTTTCACTTTTTGGGCCCACATTACACTCAATCCAACTAACTTTTTCACTTTTTACATAAAATTTTACCAAATTAACCCTCAAAACACTACTTTTTTTTACTTTATTCTACTTTTTCTTAATTTGTGTGTCCCTCCTCCCTTGCAAATTGCTTTGGGACGGAGGGAGTATATTTTATGCAAGTTTATCATAAAATATAAACTTTGTTGAAATTCTTTTGATAAATTTGCGTATTAAATATTTGGTATTAAATTTTCATAATTTTTAAATTTATTGATATCCAACATATATCCATCGATATTTCTATAAATTTAAGATATCGATATTTCTACTAATACCGATATTTTCAACCTTGGTCTTGTATACATTAGGTGCACCGTGTAACTCAAATCTATTTTTTTAAAAAGTACACCATTTATTACTGAAAAATATATTTTTATAAATACACTTTTCAATAGTATTTTATTATAATTTTTGAAAATGCACTTAAATTGCTTGCACAAAAAAAATTACTCATATTCATTAGTGGTTAAGCCGAATGATTTTTTCGATTTTATCTTTTTCTTTTTTGTTAACGAAAACAGTTGGTGTATATTTATTTTTTTACTAGGTCTCCTGTAGAATTTATAAACGAATAGAAGTGAATTGAATATCACGATATTACATTTGTATTTATAAGTTATTTTAAATATCAAATTTAAATTAAATAATTTTTAAATTTTAAAAAAGTTTATATTTATTTCGAAATTGATATCGAATTATTCAAACTTATTCGAATGCTCATGTCTAATAGCCAAATCGATTTTTTCTCAGACATTTAAAACAAATAGTAGTCGAGTATAAGATGCTATACCCGAAGGTTGAAAATATCGGTATTGGTAGAAATATCGATATCTTAAATTTATGAAAATATCTATTGATATATCTTCGATACCAGTAAATTTAAAAACTATGAAAATTTAATACACAAATTTATTAAAAGAATTTCAACAAAATATATATTTATGATAAACTTGCATTAAAATATACTATATGTTAGTTTTTTGTCGAAATTTATTTATATTTTTTTATTTTTTTATATTTTAACGATATTGACTTCAATTTGTAGAAGAAAATAATTGAAATTGGAGATTGATATTTGCCGATATTTTAATTTTTTTTATGAATATTATGGAAATATTGTTTCTACCCATTATCAATATCGGTGATTACGGGTGGGAATAGGCCAGACCAAGCTAGACCTCTCACAAAAAAGTCTGGGCCTGGTTTTCTATTGATGGACCTAAGCCTGACCTGTTATCTATAAAAGACATTTTAGTAGGTTCGGGCTGGACCTTTTTGCAAATTGGTCTTTTAAAGGCCTACCTAACAAAAGTTTTTCATAACATTTTATTTATTATGAAAATTTCTAAAATATTACCTATAAAATTAACAAATGTCTCAATAACACCAATAATAATATTAAATATTTTATCAAATCACAAATAACATTGTTAATGCCTATATCAATTCACTAAGAAAACAATAACAAAACCATAAAGTGTTCAAAAAATCAATACATAAATGATACATATTCCTTCCAATCTTCTTCTACTACGTATAAAGAAAAATAAAATTACAAAAAAAAATAAAAAAATTCTTCATATTTTCTTCAACTTACCACATTTTGTGACCACTGACCATGTTCCATTAGAGCTTCTATATATTAATTAATAATAAAAATGATAAATTATATCTTAAACTAATATCTTAATTATATATTTATATATATATATATATATATATATATATATTAAATTAAATAGGCCGACCTGTTGGGTTTAAAAGACCTTTAAAAAAGCTAAAGTCTGGCCTATTTAATTAAATAAACTTTTGAAGAGACTTGAACCTAGCTTGACTTATTCTCATCCCTATAGGTGACAATAAGAAATAGATATATCATGTATATATCGGAGAAATATCGAAATATTTTTATTCTTGTACAAGACTAAGGCTTGTCATAGAGTAGGTATTGGGTGAAAATAGTTAATGATAAACTTATCATGAAATTGTCTTAATGTATCAAATATTTGGTCAAGTGTATCAAAATATTGATCAGGTGTATCAAAAGTTGAAGTCAATATATTAAATTTAGGGAAAACACACATTTTTGTCCTATAAGTTTCGTTGACTTTGGTTTTCGACCTCTTAAGTTTTGAATTTTTGTTTTCGTTCTTTAACTTACCAAAAAAATTATGATTTTTATCCTCCAACCGCTTATAACCAGTCATACAACCGGTAGTACACACGTAGATCAATTTTTTCTTTCTTTTTTTTGAAACAAAATACTAACGTGGGGGTATTTGGAGGGAATTAGGTCTTGACAAAATACACTTTTAACTGTAAAATTCCTCCCAAATACCGTCCAATACTTACATTCATAGAATCTTCTGTCCGGATTCATTTTTGAATATGATGTACAAGCCGTGCAACAAAACCACAATGACACTTAATATTGCACTCGAAACTCGTTGATTCATATGAATTTCTTGAAGACCCTCTTCTTTCCGTGCAGTGAGTACGCGCTCAAAAGAATTTAAAATTTTGGATGTTTTGATTTGGGGATTTTTGTTCCTTTTTTCCCTAATTCTCTCAAGCCCCTATGCCTAGATTTGATAGACTATGGTTTTGATTTTGTGAGAGAATTTACAGTTAATCCTATATTTTATCAATCAAAACCTGATTCCTTCTAAATGCCCCCACGTCAGTATTTCGCTTAAAAAAGAAAGAGAAATGGTTTCACGTGTGTATTACCAGTTGTATAACTGATTATAGGCGGTTGGAGGACGAAAACCATAATTTTTGGTAAGTTAAAGGACGAAAACAAAAATTCAAAACTTAAGAGGACGAAAGTCAAAGTCAACGAAAATTTTAGGGCAAAAATATTTATTTTCTCTAAATTTTATTGACCTCAACTTTTGATACACTTGATGAGATTTTTGATACACCTGGTTAAATGTTTGATACTTTAAAACTTGTTTATGATAAGTTTATTATGAACCATTTTCATACAACCCTTTTCATATTGTTTTAAAAAAATAATTATATTTATAAATTAGTTCACAATATTTTCATAGAAATATATATATTTTTTTTGTGTAGAACTAATTTATACTAATTTGTATTATTTTGCCAATCATTTTATAATTAAAAATAAAATAAAATTGTTGTGTCCTAACTCCGAAGACATTGACCATGCTTACCTAATTAAGACTCATTTTCCGATTTTTCGTCTTCCGAACGGCGACTCCCGGCACTATCGTCTTCGTCTGTACCGAAGTTGAGGTACTGGTTTTCTTCACTCCTTTTGATTACTCTCTCGTTAATCCTTTCGTCTGCTCTCGTGAAAATCGTTTCATGGGCGAGTTTTAATTGACAAGGTCAATAAATTTTGTTACATCACGCAATCGAGTACTACTCTCGCTGGTTTCTGATTGTGAAGTTGGGTAAATTTTACATCTCTATTATTCTGGTATGTTTGTAGAAATTTCTGCATTCGATATGTTGTTCTCCTTGAATTCAAATACCTGCCCTGATTTCAGATTTCATTGTTCTGTTTTCCACGATAAATTGTGTATGGGTAACTGTTTTAATTGGAATATCTGCCTCACCAATATGTAGTGCCTTTCTCATTGATGCAGAAAATATTTCATATGCCCTAAGTAATTTTTTTGATGAGACCAATTATGTGGAATGGAGAACCCAATTATTTATATATCTAACTAAACTTTGACAAACGTGCACACTACTAAAAAAAGAAAACATTAATCTGCATGCACACTCACATTAATGGTGGTCTTACAAAGAAAGAAATATGTAGTTCAATCTCTGCTGATTGTGAGATGTTTCCTTGTAGATGTTTATGCTAAGTACCATGAATGACTTGAAATATTTCCTTTCTTAGTATAATTATTACTTGTTCTCATCAATTCTTGATTATCAATTTAAACCTTATTTAGAAAACCTTGCAAAAATTAACTGTTATTTCGAATGATTTATGGTTGAATGGGGTATATAATTTATGTTTCTTCCACTTCTATGCTATTAGTCAATTTCTTCTTTAGAATGTCTGCAGAATTCGTTCCTATTTTCTTATTTCACCCTTTTTGGTATTAAAATGTAGTTATGTTTGTTGTTAACTGTAAGTTCACATTCATTGGTTCTATGGTGTAGTGGTTAGCACTCTGGACTTTGAATCCAGTGACCTGGGTTCGACTCCCGGTAGGACCTTTTTGGATCAGTATTTTTATTAATGATTTCTTATACAAGGATAATTTACAATTTACTTCCTGTAGGACCTTTTTGAATTATTAATGATGACTAGATACACAAGGATAGTTTACCATTTACTCTCTATCACCAAACAAACCTCGTGGTTTGCATTAATTACCATTTACTCATTGTGAGACAAACTCCCAGGTGGATGTAAGTGAGTATTTTATAATAATATCTTCCGTGATCAATGCCCAGCTTCCTTGTTTCATGTCCGACTAGCTCGTTTGCATATCGCTTTTGCTGTTATTGGATTGATCAAACATTTTCTGCTACCATGCACAGATTCCTTGCATTGTCTTGAGATTTTATTAAGGTAAGCATTGCTGGTTGTATGGATTCCACATGTTAACATGTGAATAGTTTTTCATGTTCTAATGATTTGCGAACCTCTTACTGGCACATATATAGTAAAATGAATCTCTAGGATCTTGCCCCTTTAATTAGGGAACAACGAAAGAGCAGTTAAAGGAAGTCTGTGCCTCATTGTATTTAGATTTATGCATATTAGATTCAAGATTCACGCGTAAATTTGAATCCCTAGTTTCGATAATTTGGTTAGTTTCGATAAGTGAGTGAAATATTAGAGTCTCCTAACTTATATCAATGTGCCTTGGCAGTTCAGAAATGCTTTACATACAAAAAAGAGTGTCGTGGCATGTACTTGTATAGATCTCTCACCTTGATGAGAGTTAAATATTACTCCCCCATGAAATTATTTTCTACTCCCTCCGTTATTTTCACACTTGCTTTATTTGGACGTTCCAATTTTACTTTCACACACCTTAAATAAGAATTTTTTTACACTTGTCATAACAGTCAATGAAATACACTTTTTTTAATTTTATTATTTGACTTTATGTTCACATACTCATTTTTTTTGTTCGCTTGTCCAAGACAACTATAAAGTTGTCCTAGGAGTGAGACGGAGGGAGTATTTTTTTTTTTTTTCTGTTTGTTTATAAAACATTTTCTTCTTTCTTATTTGAAAACAATCTACCCTCATTAACAAAAGTTTGGATTCTACAATACCTCCATTTTTATTTATTTATTTATCTATCATTTTAATATGATATTAATTTTTATTAAATCTTGTGTCACTTCTCTAAGGAGAAATAATTTCGTGGGTGGAGGATGAATACAAAATGTACACTTCTAGAAAGACGATGGAACTGAGGATACCCCTGTCCTTTAGTAAGCACTATGTCGAATATGATAATACAAGATGTGCAGAGTTCACTCAACTCAAGCTGTATGCAATTGAATGACAAGACTAGATTTATGGAAGTGAAAAAATCTTTTGCATATATGGGCTTCATGCTTGAGTAAAATTTAGTTCTTTTATGCCTTTTGCACTTTTGTTATATCCTGAAATATATTTTAGGAGACCTTTGGTTTAAAATGAATATATGATAAATTTAAAGGGTTTTTGTTATAAATTTAAGATGGAAATGCTAATGAATATCATTAGACAAAAATTTGTATGAACTCGAGTTCACCGTGAACTCGGATTCTCAAGTATCATTATCGTGTGTATACACTATCACTGTTATGTATATTCAATATCACTATTATGCATATACACTATCACTGTTAAAAAATCAAGTATATTTTTATAATAGTGATAGTAATATGAATAACAGTGAAAGTGATTACACGTAACAGTGATACGAGTCCATGTGAACTCGAGTTCACAAGAGACTACTCATATCATTAATGGGGTAATCACTATGGAGTTAGTGATTACCTTTTTTAAAATTTATTTTTATGATCTTATTCATGTACAATAAATAATACCAAACGCTACTAATGAGAATGAATCGTCATTAATCTACATTCATTCCCATTCCCTACCCTTATTACCCTAAACCAAGCGACCCCTTAGTGGTTAATAAGAATAAAAGATAATTTATATTATTATTTTTCTTTTTAAATAAGTTAATCAATTAAGAGGGTGTTTGTTTGAGTTTATAAGCACTTTAAAAAAATTTAAAAGTTGTATAAGAACTTATAAGCTCTCTTAGACTGTTTGGTAAAATAAAATGTCTAACAACTTGTAAGATCTTGAAACAATTTTTTTTACATCTCTTTTCAGCTGCAAAAATAAAAAAAGTTAGTATACTGTAACATATTTTTTTCAGCACCTCCACCCATCCCACCCTGAATCCCGTCATCACTCTTCAACCCCTATCTTAACATAAAAAATAAAAAAATATTTATTTTTAGTAAAATTAATATTTTTGAAAAAAGTATGATAAATTATCGAAGAACTTATAAGTTATATTAACCAAACACTTCAACAACTTATAAGATACTTAAAATAATATTTTATAAACTCTTAAAATAACTTATAAAATGTTTAAAATAAGTTTAGTCAAACACTCTTTAAATTATCTTTCTTTCATTTTATAATCATTATCCTCTATTTTTTTTTATTCCCAACTAGTATTTCGCCCCGTGCAATGCACAGTTTGTGAATTTTAAAAATCATTATTATATATTTTTATTAGTAATAATTGATTTTGTATACATCAATTTATATAAACTTTGTTGTGTAAAAGTTTTGGATTTGTTAATTTTAAATAATACATGTAACGTTAATGAATTCAAGTAATATTGTAATATCATTTTTCATAACAAAATAAATTAACACGTGATAAAAATAAAATGGTATAACTTAAATGGTTAGAACTTCATTATTTATCGTCCGACTCAAAACTCAACATCAACATTTATTTCTTCATTATCAGATGAAAATCATCCTCATTAAGTTCTCTAAATCGGGCATATACACCTTTCAATTTAAAATTATTATATAATAAAAAAATCGCTGACAACCTAGGTGACACCAAATATCGTCTCCGTCTTATTTAACGGATTTGGGTTAATCATCGGCAGTTGAGTGCCACCAATCACTTAAACGGCCACCATTTGCATCCATGCTAATATAATAAATAATTTTTTTAGAAAATTATATACATTTAAAGTATGTTTATATATAAACTAATTGATTTTTAATCAAAATTGATTCTTTATTAGAAAATCCTAGCACATATAATTGTAAAATCTTTTAATTACCTACACCTTTAATTACTAATATTTTAAATTGGCTTACAAAATTTCTAATAGGAAATTATATCATAATAAACAAATAAAATATACTAATATACATTAGTGAATACGTATTCGATTGTATAAATAATTGTCTAGACAATAGTATATAAAAAATCATGTATTTAAAGATAATTATAAATCGATCCAATAAATAAGATTAATCACAATAAATATGAAAGCCCAAATGACGACCCCACATAAATTTAATAATTCGTCAAATTATCAGTCTATCAACTTACCATTTAATTTAATTAAAAATAGTAAAAATTCTTTATCAATTGCAGGCTGCTGCAAAACATGAGGTTGCACGCAATCGCGCCCAGAGAAAGCTCAGAAATACTAATATTGTTAAAGGAAATTACATTTACGTGCCTTCATCAAAAGTATTTACTGAAAAAATAATTTAATCATTTAATTATGTATCACATATTATGTAAATTGAAATTTGTAACCTATATAAATGAATCTTATTCACAAGATATAGTGGAATGCCTCCAAATGTAGCCTTTCAAGTAAACTGAGTCAACAAATATGTCTTCGTTTTTTTTTATGCTTTTTCGATTATCCTAAAACACGTTATCAAGTACGAATACTCTACCCATCCGATTTGTTAAATTTCATTCTTTGTATAGAATCAGGAAAATTCTGCTTGAATTTCATTTAGAATTTTGTTATTCATTTCTTTGATCATCTGGCGGCTGAAACCCAAAATCTCCTTCCATATTCTTCTCTCTATATTCTCTGCAACCCCTAATGGAATTAAATTTTCTTCACATCGAATATTATTTTTTATTCGATTTTACAAAATCATGAAGAAATCGGGCATCATAGCAGCCTCTGTTGCAGACTTGCAGCGGCTTCTGCTACTACCGTCTCTTCAGCTTCTTCCTCCAATATTCCCTTCCCTCGAGAGGATAATTGCGCGAGATAAACTAGCGAGGATTCAAGATCGCATGGATCGGCGTCTTCGGATAAATTTTCTCCACCTTAACCGCCGCCTCCTCTCATGTCGGCGCTGCCCACGCCTGTGCGCTACATCAGACACAGTCGCAGCCTCGCCTCTGCGCTGCCACACTCGACTCACCCCCTGCCATCCACGGCCACGCCACGCTGTCAATTGAAGAAACCCAAACCCCCAATTCAAATTTCTCCCACACCGAGAGGCTGATTCTATGCCGAGTTGATCTCAACTATTAACGGAATTTACGGGAAGCCATTAACGGCTGCGACGGTGTTTTCCACACGGTGTCGCCTGTCACCGACGATCCAAGCTTCGATCGCTGCCTGCAAACCATAGAGAAGCAACAGGGCCCTCATCTGCCACCTTTGCCGAAAATCAACCATGCCGTTGCACAAGACTTTCATGAAAAAGAAGAATCTCGCGAAGAGGCAGAGGCAGAACAAGCCTATTCTCTACTGGATCTGTATGCATCAATTTGCCCACCCAGAGAATATGGGGTATCTGCTAGAGCCTAGAGGTACGATATATCTTATTACTCTTGTGAAATTGATAATTGAATTTGAATGTTCATGCTTGAAAGAAATTGAGCATACGTATTTGGATAATACATTAGCACGGGAGAATGCCAATATTCTGAGTATTTGGATAATGCATTGAGTATGCTGTTATTAGGATGAATGCCATACATTCTGAATCTAATTGTTAAGTATAATTTTATGTGAAATTTGAGCTTAGTAATGGTGCCTGCAGCCTGTTCGATGAAATGCTTGAACTAAATATACCCATATTTGTATATATTTCTTAGTTTTGGAATTGTCTCTTCTCCAATCACCAATCCCAAATAAATAAATATTTTGGCTACTTGTTTATTCTGTGATTAACCATATGGAATTGATTGTTGCGACCATGGTGTACATGTATGCGTATTGCTTATTACTACATCATTGTACTGGAATTTTATCATGCAACAGAACTTGGATTCTTTGCTATTTACCATATGTTATGCAAGTCTAAACCTACATGTCATGGAAGTGAGTTCTTTGAAATATGTATACTAGTTTTTGTTAATGCCACTTGCAAAACGAGGTTGACCATGGTATAGAACAACTTGCGACTATAGAGTTTCACTTTGGTGAAGAGGCTTAATCCTTTTAAATTTCAGCACTTAGAACTGCTTGCCGCAGAATAGGCTTGAGATTATTTGCTGTAAATATTAGGATATTTTCTTTTTTGTGAAGATCTGTATACTATGCATGTTAATTGCTGCAAAATATTTATTTTTATGAATACATGTATTACTATTGTAAATCTCCATGATAAAGAAAAAATTATGGATGATAATTATGAGTACAAATTAATGTGATGAAGTATTATCACAAAACATCGATCAATATGTGACCTATGTTCTCAAAATCTAATTCAATTGAATACATTCTTAATATTTTTTTAATTTATTATGCTTGCATATATAATACATATTGTTTCTCATGTTATAATAAATGGTTGAATGCACTCGACCTGATTATACTATATTACACTCAAAAGAAACTGAGTATCATTCTTGAGTTTTCAAGGGAAGAATATATATTAAGCCTATTGAGATAAAGAAATTTCTTGAGGCTAATGTTGGTTAACAGAACAATGGAAAGAACCCAAAAGAATTTGGGATATTATGTACTAATCCGTATGAACATGGAAACAATCATCACGTGTAGCACTAATGGCCCTCCCACTAGAGGGTGTTACAAATGTATTGACATTCCTAGAGGTCATAGTGATATCATACCAAACTATTATGCAAGTACAAGATAACAGTTAACTATAAATGGTAAATGAGATCTAAAGTACAGGATACCCACTATATGAAAAGTGATACCAAGACACATATATTACACTCACGATTAATACATTTCAATGGCAATATGGAATTTGCTAATACATTTCTCATTGTTCAAAGAATGTTATAAAGGCATAAAGCCTTATTTATTTGAAATATTCGTTATGGTATTAAAGTTATTTAGACTAATGATGAATTTTGAGTTAGATTTTAGTACGAGACCTTTCTTTTATTGACGTTGGTTCATTTATATTTAATTCAAAGTTACTGAATTTATTTATTATATATGGTTCAAAAGTTATATTATCACAATGTAAAGTGATACATCTACCAAATAAAAGAAAATATTAAATGAAAAGTAAATCATTTTTTTCAAATTGAAACTAAAAAGGATATGAGATTTCTAAAAAGAACAAGGAACAATGTCTAATGAGACAATTGTTGAAAAAACAAAGCTCCATATACATCAAGAGCTAATCGAACCATGTAAAATTTTAAAAATATTTGTGCCAACATTATTTATAAATACACTGTGAGAATGGAATGTTAATACATCAAATAAATGTGAAAGAAAACACATTTTAAAGGAACTAAGATGTCGATCTAGTGTGATGTACCTCACTACTATTAGAATTTTTGAACAATATATTATCACTGACGGACTATGTGATATTAATTTATATAGGCTTTTGTATAATAATTCATAATGTTGAAGAATTCACATTACGTCCTTATTTTAGAGTGACACATGAAATGAGATGAAAATTGATATAATGCATGATATCGATCTTGTCGTTACATTGTCGCACTACTTATTTTCTGAAGCACCAGATATACTATTTACATCTCACTCTGCCTCATTATAAAATTTTAAGGCAAGTCACTCATTCTGCAAAGCCTACTCTTTAGCAAAAGTAACATTGAGATCTGTTTATGCTTTAGATACAAAATAAAATATTTCATTCTTACACAAGATACAAGATGATATTTGTGGATTAATTAATCCAGAATGCGGATGATTCAAGTATTTTATGGTACCTGATTATACTTTGACATACGGGTCACATGTCACTTTACTGTCCACAAGACATTATGCATGCAAAACTCTTAGCACAAAGTACATTTCTTAGAGGCTCACCACCCTAATCACAATATCACATTATTACATCAAAAGAATATGATGATTATTGCATATATATCAGGATCAATGTAAAACATCTCGATACCTATGTGCTATACAAAATGGTCTCGCAGAGGCCACCATCTAAAGAAATATATGGTGGTTAGGCACTGATTATGCGCACCAACATGTCTATCTCTGCATGGGCTTATGCAATATTGCATGCATCTTTACTTATTCGTTCTAGACCCACTT
>JAPKLY010000681.1:34656-104153 GCA_026898435.1 Prunella vulgaris
GTAAAGCTCGCCCATCTGCTCGCCACATTGCTCGCCATGTTACTCGCTATACTCCGAGGAAGAGGACACAGGATATTCGAAGATCCTATAGGAAAGACGTAGAACATTATAGTTAGAGTCAGTGGAGCAAGTGACTGAGAGGATGACAAGTGGAGGACACATGTCACCTCCAGAGGCCACATGGCTTGTAAACATGCCACCTCACCCTTAGAAGGGTATAAATAAGAGGAAAAACCTCATTTGTAAGGATCTGATTTCCAAAATACAAGAGATATATTACACAATTTCTCTCTCTACACTTCAACTACTAAATCATATTATAAATCCAATTAATATCTTTTGATTATTGTTTGAGTGATTTCATAAGTATAATTAGCCACATAAATCCTACAGTTATATAAATTGCTCAACACCACTGTTAACAACCTATGTACCAGTTGGTAACTGGATATAAGCCTGATATTTCACATTTATGCATTTTTGGTTGTGTAATATATGTGCCGATTGCGCCCCCACATCGCACTAGAATGGGTGCTCAGAAACGATTAGTTATTTATGTTGGATATGAATCTACAACAATTATCCGCTAATTAGAACCTTTGACAGACGGCCTATTTACCGCTAGATTTGCGGATTGTCACTTGAATGAGGCAGTCTTCCCGTCGTTAGGGGGAGATAAGAAAAAGAATTTTCTGTGGGAACGACTGGAAGTATCATGGTTGATCTCCACTTTGTCTCATTTGATCCCCAAACTTCGCAATGAAATAGTGATGTAAAATAATAAACTTTCAGAACGTAACAGATTCGATGCCTAATTCGTTAATTGATATTGCTAAAGTGACTGGGTCATACATGTCAGCTGTAAATATGCTTGCAAGGTTAGAAGTCCCCAATAAGGGGCACAACACCGTAGAAAAGGTGTTGCAACCACACTTGGTGGAGGTGTGGTTGAGGCCGTGGCTCCCAAAAGGAAAGGGGGAGGTCACCTGGTTCGATTGACACCACCCAAAGGAAGGGATGGTAGGTGTGGCACAATTCAATTCATTGATCATCAATGTCAAAAATACATCTTATGAGATCATCTCTGTTTATAGTTATGTCCAAGAATCATTACTGGAGGACGCTCCAATGTTCAATATGATTCTAGAGAATGAAAAATCTCTATTAATTATGAGAATGCATATGAGTCGATGGACATACATTGCACACATACTAGTGATGTATTTATTTATTATGTTGCTCAAGAAAAATATAGAGCACAATGAAGTCGAACCAAGCTTAGTTGTAGAATATCAACAAAAAGCAAATTTTCTGAAATACAAGAATCAATCCAGGTAGAACTTGATTTTCTGACAAAGTTACAGGTATTTGGTCCGATAGTGCTAACCCGACCAAGTGTAAAGCCTATAGGACATAAATAACTCTTTGTCATAAAGCGTAATGAGAAATATATGGTCCTGATATAGAAAACTTGTCTTATAGTGCAAGGCTTCTCATAACGCCCTGGAATTGACTAAAGGAGTCACACTCTCCGGTTATGGACGTTATAACGTTCTGCTACTTAATTAGCGTAGTAGCATCCGAAGGATTGGAAATGCAACTTATGAATGTGGTTACTGTATATCTCAATGGGGATCTTGATTCAGAGATATATATGAAAGTGCCTGATGGCCTACCATCACCTAAATCAAGTAACTCTGAACCACAGAGTGCGTTTGCAATTATATTGAAACAATCTAGGTAGATGTAGTATACCCGCCTAAGACTACTTGATTGGGAAAGGTTACAAAAAATAAAGAACATTGCCCCTTCGTATTTATAAAGAAAATTAAGTTTTAGGTTTGTGATTATGACACTTTTGTTGATGGATGAACATAAGTACTTTTAATGAAATAAGAGAAATCCTGAGACTAATTAAAATTATTGAGATAAAGGATTTTGGGAAAACTCAGTTTACTAATGTTTTGACTAGAACACTGAGTTTGTGGAATACTATCCACCAGTCTACATATGTCCAAAAGATGTTCAGGCGATTTAACATGGACAAAATGCAGTCTGTTAGCACTCTCATGATCGGCCAATGTTTGGATTTAATGAAAAATTCATTTCGTCCAAAGCAAAATGATGAAGAGATATTAGGAACTGAAATTCCTTGTTTAAGTGCAATAGGCACATTATTGTACTTAACTCAATATACTCGGTCAGATATTACTTTCTCAATGAACTTGTTCACTAAATTTATTTAAGGACCAACACAATATAATTGAAATAGTGTCAAGAATGTACTTTGATACTTAAAAGAAACTAGTGACATGGGCATGTTATTTGCAATATAAATGTTGAAAGGTACTGCAGATGAAATTGTAACCCTTAAGAAAATATTGAATGCTATCCTATACACTTATACACCAAATAATATGTTATTTGGTTCTACTAATGTTGGTTATATCTTAGCCACATAAACATCCCTAGATTGATTATGTATTTACCATGAGAAACATGGTATATCTTGGGCATCAACTAAGAAACTTTGATAAATATCTCTTAAAGCTATTTAGTGATTATTACCTTACATATAGCAATTTGTGAGTGTATTTAGTGAAAGTCTATCATCACAGATTCAAGGAATCAGTGATTTAAGTTCTACTACTAAAGATCCTTTATGCAATATATTGCATGCATTGAACAGATGAATCTGTGCTATATAGGTGATATGAAACATATATCACCGAAGTTTTCCTATAACATGCAATAGCGAACTTTGCTCAAGATTCAAGTAATTTAAGTAAGCTCTAAAGAAAATGTGGCTTATCTATTTACATAATCATTGTCCAAAATAACCTTTGAGAAACTTCTTAAAGGAATTGAGATGTGTAAATTTTTTGAGCTCACTTGATAGATGTACCTATCAGTTGAGAGGTGTAGACTTCAGGGGGGGTCTTAACTTAGGTGTGTTGCAACTCATTATCTCTTCGATGAAGGTTTATTTTTCTTATATGGATGTTACTTGGCAAGGTTTTTATCGAGGCAACATTCATGCACCATACATCCTTTTGATTTGGCACAAGGGGGAGTGTTAAAGGAAATTACATTTATGTGCCTTCATCAAAAGTAGTTACTAGAAGGATAGTTTAGTCATTTCATTATGTATCACATTTCATGTAAACCCTAGTTTGTAACCTATATAAATGGATCCTCATTCACAAGATATAGTGGAATAATCTCCTGGCTTGGTACGTCTCAAAATGTAGCCTTTCAGGTGAACTGGGTCAACAAATCTGTTCTTCGTTTTTTTTATGCATTTTTGATTATCCTAAAACAAATATAAGATTATACTCCCTCTGTCCCTAACCAATTTGCACACTTTCTATTTTGGGTTGTCCCAAATCAATTTGCACACTACTTAAAAGGGAAACATCGATTTGCGTGCACACTCACAAAACTTTCCACACATTTACTCATATATCACTACTTTATTTAAAAAATATATTTTTCTTAAACCGTGTGCCATCCCAGGGGTGCAAATACCCCTGGGACGGAGGGAGTATAATTTTAAATGAATTGTAATTAAAAATATACTAATTTTATTTTTGCATACCTACCAATTGATTATTAGTCCCTTTGTCCAACTTTTGTTTTACCGATTGAGTTTTCAATTTTTTAACAAAATTTATTTATAGTTTTTAAATTGATAAAATAATTTTTTTAATGAAAAAGTACTAATCAATTTAAGTGAATAAATTAATAAAAAGATATTTTTTGTGCGTAATTATTAGTGGAATGAGGATGTATTTTATAGATATATAAAGAAATTAAATAGTAATATCTGAAAATAAAATTAGGACTTAGTACATTATACTAATAATTTTTATCGGTATCATAAATTTTTATGAGCAAGTTTCTCAAAATTATTTATTTGGCTATATAATTTTTTTACTTTTACTAAATTCATGATGTGTACTAAATTTTAATAAAATTATATAATTACAATTACTAAAATGTAGTTCATGATAAGTTTTATTTTAAGATTGTTTTGAAAATTTTAAAGTATAATATATTTGATCAAAAGTATTAAGAATTTGGTTAGTAATATCATATTATCGATCTGTAATATAAACAAAATTAATATTTTTACAATTTAAATTATTTCATATTAAATATAAAAATATAGTATAATATTAGAATATAATTTAAAATGTCTAAGTCAAAAAAATATAACAACTATTTTTTTTATAAATATCAATTATTTTATCAAAAATATTAAAAATAATATAATATTTCATAAAATTGAAATAATATACTAATATCATCATAAAAAAAGAACTTTATTTAATAAGGTCAATCTCTTCTATATACTAGTGTTTTACCAACACTCCATACATTTCAAAATTACTTACCTCTTTTTTTCAAAAAGGTCCGTCCCAAACTTGTTTACCCATTTCCATAAAATGCATAAAGAAATTACATCATTTTCCACTATCCCTCTTAAACATCTTCAATCATGGCATTATTTTAACATAAAAAAAAATCATCTACTTCAATAATAAAACAATATGGACTTCTAAACACTCAATCAAAAATCACTTTATCACTTTAAAAATACTAATAAATAACTACCACATTAAAAAATCTTGACAAAAGCAATGGGATAAACGACTTTTGGACGGACGGATTATTATATACTTTTAGTATCACTTTAATTGGTATATTATAATTAATCTTTTAGATATTAATTGATAACTTAAAAAATCTTTTTTTAATAAAAAATATATTAGTAAAAATAAAATTTTTAATATTTATTGTCATCCTCAAAGTTCAACTGCAAAAATATCCTAGAACTTAAATTTTCCCATTACCATTTCACAATTTGTTTTTTTTAAAACAATATTTATTAAACATAAGTGATTCTCATTTTTTAAACATGCGTATAGCAGCTTGTTTTATTTTCCTAAATAAAAGTAAAACAACAACAACCATTTGTTAAATAAAATAACATTCAAAGTTTAAAAGAAAAACAATGTAGGAAAAAAAACAAATCATAAAATAATTCAAAAAATCTAAAAATTTCGAAACACTTTGAAATACAATATTCTTTGTTGTATTATGTTCAGAACTGCCATTATTACACAACATAATCCTCAAACCACGTCGAATGGTAACCCTCGAAACTGCGACATAAAGCTGGCCATGGCTAAACACTGGTTTCTTAAGAAATACTCCAACATGAGAAAATGATTGTCCTTGACTTTTATTTATTGACATAGCATACGAAACAATCAACGGGAATTGTCTGAGCTTGTAAACTTGAACGGTAACCTAGTATTGGAAGGAGTCAGTGACAATCTAGGTATCAATGCTAGTTCACTAGCAGTGCTGCCAATAAGAACTTTACCTTCGATCGATCTATCACTCAACCTAGTGACCACCAACCTACAATAAAAAAAATTATAAAATTAATCTTAAAAGAAATGATAAATATTTGTAAAAAAATAAATTTAATTAAAAATAAAAGGCTTACCTGGTTCCGTTACATAATCCCCTCGAATTATCTATATTTCTCAACAACATAACAGGAGTTCCAACTTTCAGATTAAGTTCATGGTCGGGCACACCGGAAAATTTCAAAGAGTTGAGGAACTCAGGAGTAGAGCTGGCAATTTCGGCCCGGCCTACCCGACGTATGGGATGGGCTGGAAAAATAGTGGCCAGAAAAAAATTGGGCCATTTTGGCCCGGCCCGTTTGGCCCGACGGGCCAAATGGGCTTGGCCCGGTGGGCAGCGGACTGGCCCGTTTGGCCCAATGAAATAAAATTTATTTTAAAATAATATAATTAAAAATAATGTAATTAAATTAATTTTAAAATAATAGAATTAAAAATAATGGGTTCTAAGACTTTTGGGCCTTGGCGTGTACTGTTTTCATTTTTCAATACACCTCATAATTCAACAAACCCTAGTTTCCTAATTTCCAATAGGAGAACACACGACTCCCCCTCTTCTCTACTTATGAACTACTTTTATTATATTAGGACTATGACTATGAGTAATGATCTTTATTTATTTTTTAATTTATGTTTGAATTTGTGGTTTTAGTTCTACTTTATATTTGTGTTTTGGTTTGTGGATTGTAAAAGTATAAGTTAATAGTAGTGCAACAGTGATTATAGTATATTTTTTAAAATTATTATTTTAAAAAATGGGTCGGGCTGGCCCGTTAGCCCGTGGGCTAGATTGGGCTGGGCTGGGCTCAATTTTTATAGGCCCGACTGAAAAATGGCCCGGCCCGGCCCTGCCCGTGAACATCAGTTTACCCGGTGGGCTGGGCTGCACCGGCCCGGCCCATTTGCCAGCTCTACTCAGGAGTATGAACATCAGCAAGTGAATCAAAATTGGAATCAGATCTGCAAAGACTATCAGAACTGATATACTTGCGAGACTCCTTTTTATTAAACCAAACCATGTAATCATTAATAGATTTAACAGCGTCAAGTGTCGGGGCAAGTATAGCCCTGTCCTGTAAAAATTCATGATCGTACATCCTCGATTTAAAATCAGGATAAATACAATCAACTATAGAAGCAAGTTGATGATCACCACATTTCAACAAAATATCATCAGCGACGATAATATATGTACCATAATCAGTTTTTGTCCACATTTCATCAGCGACGATAATATATGTACCACATTTCATCACCAACTGATTCGATCCATTCTGAAAATAATTTCATTTTGTTCATCCCCTGAGCCGAATCGAAATGCATCAACCTCATGTTCTTTCTCAACTTTTAAAACAGTGCATGTTCCTTTTGGAATGACAGGCAATATCTGTCGAAAATCTCCCCTAAAAATAATTGTTTTTCCACCAAATGGTATTTCACAGCGCGATGGATCAGAGAGCTGCATGATATCTCTGAATGATGTATCTAATGCATTAATACAATGCATGTGAGTTATTGGAGCTTCATCACATATTATGAGCTTGCACTTAATCAAAAGTTCAGCAAGATGACTACCTTGTTTGATGTTACACGTAAAATCTTCTAGACAATTGATTGGAATGCAAAACCTAGAATGTGTTGTACGTCCACCAGGAAGTAAAAGAGATACTATGCCACTCGATGCTACATTCAATACAATCTCACCTTCAGATCGTAATCTAGAAGATAGTGTTCTTCACAAAAATGTTTTCCCAGTACCTCCATAACCGTACACAAAAAAACACTCCACCAAAATCCGACGACACATATGTAATTATTTTATAAAAAATAACATGCTGCTCATCATTCAATCTCCCTAGCAAAACTTCATACTCCAATCTCAGGTCAGCTCTATTATACGATAACTCAGTCAAAATCATCCTATTACGGGATGCTATACTAGTATCAGCAACTGCCACATGCATACCATCAAAGTCATGCAAACTCTTACCGAACGTAACATATTATCGATTTCGAAAAGACAACAATTCTTGATCGCATCATCCCACATTCTCAACTCTAGAAAAATAAGAAGCATTAAAAAATCATAATATGAAAAATCATACATAAATTATTAAATTATATTTTTTAATAATATACTAAACAATTACAAATAATATATATAAATAAAAATATACACAACAACAAATATAAAAAGAAATTTTTTTTCTTTCAAAACATTTAATATAATATAATATAATTATACAATTATGATTGATTATATAAAACGCCTAAAAATAAATCATGCAATAAATTTTGGTGGGGAAGAATAAGGAAATTGAGCGAGAAATAATTTGGTTGGGTGGGGGGGGGGGAAATTAAATTGAAATAATTTATAATTTAAATAAATTACATGGATAACACATTATTTTTCTTCTCTTGTAGAAAATATCATCAGACAAATATTTCCAACATTTATCCCATATTTCACCTGGATTATTTAAAGATCCGGAATTGAGAAGAGTAACAAAAAAAGATCTCATCAAAGATGCAGAGGCCCATAAGCTAGCCTGTTCTAGTCCATCAACATACATCGTCCAACAACCCTCTAGCAAAGTAAGCATCACGAAATGTGGGATAAACTGTTCCTCTAAATTTTTTGATATCATCAAAACACGTAGGTACAGTGACAACGTTCAACATAATCCTCAGATAATATGCCTCACCAGTACCATGTGGTACATAAGAAATACGACCAACTGAAAAACCCCCCTGTCTTGGTTCCCACTTCCTTGTTTTTCTTTTAAAAACAAAAAAATTGAGGAATTTGAGCATATGTCAACTTAGCAGCATCAACAAAATACTTATTCAACTCAAACGAAGCTAAAAACATGCTAGTCTTCACACTCGGTCTGTCCAAAACAGAATGCAAAGAATCATTGTCCTTGAACACAACATTCTGTTGTTCTGGTAGAGGGAATGCTAAACGTTCAACAGACGGATTCCTGTAGTTAATTTCAAAACCAAATAATCTCCAAGCAGCTTCACAAGGCGAAATATACCTACAATCATAATACATCTTGATCTCATCAATATCCGTTGCATGATTGGACTCCCCATTATTTTCAACAAAAGTAGCTGTCACATGATGATGATCCTTGTTGATATACTTGAATAAGTATTTAATGGCTCTGGATTGATTGCACCATTCAACATTAATATGCGCACCGTATTTCAGGAGAAGATATCTGTTATGAGGAACAACAAATCTGTTGTCCAAAACAACGCCCTTTTTCTTCACGATTTTTCCATCGTCCCTATGCCTATAAATTGGATATCCATCATCATCAAATGAACTCTCAGACGAAAATTTCTTTGGAAAGTGCTTTGTACATTCACCTTCTTCAGAGTAGCACGGAGAGTACTTAACAGTTGGACCACAAGGACCATGCATCATAAAATCACGGACAGCTTCTAAGTACTGCTTATCATTCGACTCGTCTGGTAATTCAGATGAAATTATGCGATCAATATCATCACCTGAAGGATCATCGTTATACTTTTCCAGAAATACCAAGATATGTGCATGAGGCAGTCCACGTTTTTGAAACTCCACAGTATACAAAACTGCAAAATAACGTATAAATTTTAGTACAATTCTACATTTAATTTATGATTACATACCATTATTATAATATAATTTAATTATAAATATAAATTTATGCATACAAAATATATATTGTACCTACTTTAACTTTTCCAAATATTTTATTTTGACGAATATCACGAATCAGTGCATCCAATTTGACCTTAAAGATGCGACATACAATATCAAGTCGATCTTCAGGATTTTGACCTCTATGCGACATATAATGAACAATATTTGGCCATTTTACATTGCACGTAAATGTTATATACAACTGTGGATAACCAGCCCAACGACAAATAGTCATAGCATCTTGATAATTTTGCATCATGTACCTCGGACCTCCAGTAAATGAAGGAGGAAAAACAATGCGTTTACCAATAGCTCTTCCTTCCATCCCCCCCATTCAAATAAGCATCTTCAAGACCGATATACATATCACATCAAAGTCCCTTCTAATGACTTTTTATGTACAAAAGCCTTGCAGACTCAACCATCGTATATGCATCCACAATGAATTATTGTGTCAACCTCTTGTAAGATAGTAGTGTAGGAGGCTCGGCATTCCTTTCCTGAAAATGATATGCAAAAAACTCTCTGATGCTAATACCAGTCCTTTGTCCAACCCTTCCTAATGCAGATTGAGAAAATGAAATATCTTCCCGGTACCCATCCTCACCATAAGGAAAAAAAAAAGAGGATATTGCAAAGCAAGATAAGACGGGTTCAACTCTGTAATACGTTGCAGCATACCAAAATGTGTTTGAATTATAATGTCACGGATCCCAATAGTACAGTCAAGATTACCAATAACCACAACTACAACTTCTGAAATTGTTGGTAAGTTGTAAGTTCTTGGATCGTAGCCTCTACTTCCAATTAATTGCATAGCTACACAAAAATTGAAATATAAAGTAAGTATGTTAACCTTTATGCAAAACAAATTTTAAAAAAATTGGAAAACAACAAGTTTTAAAAAAAAATATCACTATCAATCTAAAAAAAAGTACTTTGTCCTATATAAATATTATTAAAATAATCCGTAAATAGAATAATTATTTGCTTCAATTATCAACATAATGCAATATTTGAAAAAATCAGTAAAATTAATAAATATAATAATTTTGGAAGGTGTATGTAAAACACAAATAAAGCAGTTATGGACTTGAAAAAAATCGGTCTAATGAAAAATCAATTACAAAAAAATATTAATTCTAATGACATTTATTCAAAAATAAAAAACTTGGGACAAATTTCCTGAGTGCATCAACTTCGATATTTTTATTTTCGGATGTGTCATATATTCATCACAGGACCTTTTAAAAATGGAGTTTTTAAATTTTCCATCCAAAAAGTCCACGTGGAATGCAGCAGAACAAAAAAAATGCTCCATGCAACCAATTAATAGGCCCAAATAAAATATACCACACAAAAATTAACTCGCCCCATCCCATATGAAACTCAACCTCGAGCCGCATGCATCAAGAATCGCGAAATTAATGCACCCATGACTAAATATTAAAACATAAAGAGTTATAGGATTAAAAATGGAATTGGCCAAAGATACATGACTAAAAATGAAATTTAATCGTTAATCAAATAATAAATTATTTAAATAAAATAAATGTTCACGATTTACCAGTAAAAAATTATTATACATTTTAAAGTATAAAAAACATAAATTCAAATTTAATAAAATAACGTACATTGTGCATTATCCTAACGTCGAAATTGATTATGGTTGATAATTTCTGAACATAGTAGCTTCCCCATAATACAATATCAGCTCAAAAATAAAACAACACAAAAAAGTTAACAGAATAATAAAATAATTTAAGATTATATTATTATTTATTAAAAAATAATAGACAATCTTGATTTGACGGAATCAGTAAAAAGATGTAAGCATATATAAAACAAATAAGAACTGAATACTAAAATTTCATGTTTAAATATTGTTTAAATGGATGTGTAGAGTTTGAGGAATTATTTATACAAAGGAAGATAGTATTGATTTATAATTAAGAGAAAAATAATACAAAGATTACTCAAATGATATACTATTCAATGAATATTAATAAAATTATTATTTTTCAATCAACTAATATCCTACATCCTACATAGAAATATCAAAAAGTGAAAAGAAGAATATAAAAAATCATTAGAATACATTAAAATAAAGAAAATTAAGGACAAAAAATTTGAATATTTTAAACCTATTTTAGCTACTTCGATGATAAAATGATTGTACTTGATAAACTTAAGGGAATAATTCTAAAGTTGAAAAAAATGTTAACATACTAAAATCAGAATTAGTGGTTAAAAGAAAAAAAAATTTATACCATTTTTTAATAATGCATATGTACAATATATTTACATTTGTTATTCTAAATTTTAAACTAAAAATATTATTACTATAATATATATGTAATTGTATATGATGTTGGTTTAACACTTGTTGTATTAACGTTATTAAATATAATTTCAATATACTGAATACATTATTTATGTATTACATTAAACGAATAATATATTAAATCATAATCAATAACTCTTGAAACTTTTGCTACATAATTTTATAATAATTAATAAAAAGAACATAAATGTTATATTATTTAGTTAAATCATTTTATTTTTAAAAAATACTATACAAATAAAACAACTTAATTGAAAGGGTTGTGCTATTAAACATATGCTACATAATTTTGTTGATGATAAATAGTGTATAATCCTGGTGTCAAGTACACAATCCAACTTTTCAATTTTTATGAATTTCATTGTCAAAAAAGATAAAAAAAAAAGATATTGATACTCATGATTTAATATTTGTTGTTAAATACATATTTCTAAATATACTCATAGTTTAATATATGATGCATACATATAGTGATGAACTGATGAATATATTCTTATAATAGAAATTTTTTTAGGAATTTATCCATATTGTTGGGACAATCTGAGTATTTTGATTATATCCCAAAACCCCTGATGAATTTGCCTAAGTATAGCTGTTCAGGATAAAATAGTTCAGGATAGTTAGGTTAGAGATTCAGTATAGGAGGATCATGCTGAAGACTGAAGAATATTGGAGTCGACCCAATTTATTGAAGTCTGAAGTGTAAACCATCCTGAAGGAGTCAGTCAGTTTCGCTGAAGATTGTCTGTTCTGAAGCTGAAGATCGAAGCCTGCTGATTCATCCTGAAGTCAATCCTGAAGTACCACTGGCTGATGTTTCTACTGAGTACACTAAGCATACTCAGGACAGAAGTCAGTCAGTGAAGAGTAAGTGTCACCTATCAGGCTGTGCTGAATGCACATAGGACCTGACTTAGGCATTGGTTCAGTTCACCTGAATCCTGTAAGTCCGAAGCAAAAAGGTAACACATACTGAGATGAATAACCTATCAGGCTGTGCTGAATGCACATAGGTCCTGACTCAGGCTGTGGTTCAGATCACCTGAATCATGTAAGTCCAAAGAAAAAGGTTATTCATGCTATGGGACAAGAGACAAAAAGAATGTCAGTAAGACTCCATTAAGACACACGTTCAGACTGAGTTATTAACAAGAGACTCAGAGCATTGAATGTACGAGGAAGGACAAATGTCTGAAGGTCAACTAGCCGTTATAGCTGAGAGCCAATGATCTTTCGACACGCAAGCACGGAGCCTGCGCAACATTTAATGCGGCATTTAATGCATCTCAAAAAGTTGCAGGTGATGTGACAACTTGCCAGAATAAGCATGGCGGGTAGGTCGAACAGTATTTCTATCCTGCAATCTACCTAAAATAGGAAAGATTTGATTTGATCTCCTCCAACGGATCTATTTTGAATCTTGCCTATAAATATGGAGAACCTTGCACCCATTCAAGGTTAACGGGAAATTTCCAAGAGAAAACTCTCAAGAATCCAAGAACACAAAGCATATAAAAAACAACACTCTGCAATTAAATTTCCCTAGTGTTGTAGTAGGATTCACTCTGTATTTGCTTAGATCGATAACTCTATTATTTAGCATTGATTTGTATTGCTAGAGCTATCTTAGTTGGAAACCAGAATACCAAACCACTCAAGGTGTGAGATCGGTTGGTTAGAAGGACTGGGACTTGTAAAACGCCCAGGGGTCAGTTCCTAAGAGAGGAAGTTGGCTACTCGTGTCCCTTGGCACGTAAAACCCAAGTACCTATCCTCAGGGTTTTGAGGATAGCTTCCTGTTAAATCAGGTCGTGGACGTAGGAGTTGGTTATCTCCGAACCACGTTAAAAAGTCTCCTGTGTGCTGATTTACTGTTCTGTTCAGGATCATAAATGTCATCATATTAAACTGAACATACTGCATTGGTTTTAACTTCAGGACTGAATCAATCATCCTGAATCTGAATACTGTGCACTCAGCCTTAACCACCAATTTACTAAGCATACTCAGAGAAAACGTTTTCAGAAACTAAAATGAGTAGAATCTAAGGGCTCACTTTCCGCACGTACTCTGACTCACTGAGATAGTAGTCCAACTGACTCGCTTCCGAGCAGTCAGTAGGTTTGTTATCTCTACTGAGCCTCCGAGCACATTACTCACACTCAGTTTATCTGACTCGTTACTGAACCGTCCCTGCTGCCCCTGCGGACCTTCAGCGTACTGAGTACTTCAGGGAATCCTGACTGAGTGCGTTAGAGCATTTTTCTGAGTCTTTCAGAAAAATCTGACATCAGTGTATTCCCCCCCATACACTGATTTAACTCGTTTCGGGACCAACACATATTTTTGATTTATTATATAAAAAGCAAAGATATAAATAGATGATAGTACAAAAAAATGAACCGTATGCATTTCAATACATCCTTGATAACCAAAATATGATAAGAACAGTTAATAAGAATTAAAAATTGGATGATGATCAATACCTTCTTTATCAGCGCAATATGTTGTCGTACAAAGATTTCGTTTATGCATCAATTTAATGAGAAGATCTTTAAAGTGAACTATTACGATGCCTCATCCAAAATAAAAATGATGAATAAAATACATAATACATAATTGTAAAAATTCACTTAATGATTATTTGCATTCTAATTAATATATCATGTAATACAAACAATAACGGGTAAATTACAATAGAATAGTTTAAATAAAATGTAAGAAAAAGTGAATTATATAAAAATATATATGAATGAATAGATAATAACAATAGTTAAGCACTTTATAGTAACCCACCTAAAATGATTGATGATGAAGAACTTCATATTTAAATGGATGTGTAGAGTTTGAGAAATTATTTATACAAAGGAAGATGATATTGATTTATAATTAAGAGAAAGGTAATGCAAAGATTACTCAAATGATATACTATTCAATGCATATTAATGAAATTATTATTTTTCAATCAACTAATATCCTACATTCTACATAAAAATATCAAAAAGTGAAAAGAAGAATATAAAAAGGCATTAGAATACATTAAAATAAAGAAAATTAAGGACGAAAATTTTAAATTTTTTAAACGTATTTTAGCTACTTTGATGAAAAAATGATTGTACTTGGTAAAGTTAAGGGAATAATTCTAAAGTTGAAAAATTGTTAACATACTAAAATCAGAATTAGTGGTTAAAAGAAGAAAAAAATATTTATACCATTTTTTAATGATGCATATGTAAAATATATTTACATTTGTTATTCTAATTTTTAAACTAAAAATATTGTTACTATAATATATACGTAATTGTATATGATGTTAGTTTAACGCTTGTTGTATTAACATTATTAAATATAATTTCAATATACTGAATACATTATTTATGTATTACATTAAACGAATAATATATTAAATCATAATCAATAACTCTTGAAACATTTGCTACATAATTTTATAATAATTAATAATAAAAAAACGTAAATTATATATTATTTAGTTAAATCATTTTATTTTTTTAAAATACTATACAAATAAAACATCTTAATTGAAAAGGGATGTGTTATTAAACATCTGCTACATAATATTGTTGATGATAAATAGTGTATAATACTGGTGTCAAGTACACAATCCACCCTTTCAAATTTTAGGAATTTCATTGCTAAAAAAGATAAAACAAAAGGAAATTGATACTTTTTATTTAATATTTGTTGTTAGATACATATTTCTAAACATACTCATAGTTTAATATATGGTGCATACATGTAGTGATTAACTAATGAATGTATTCTTATAAATAGAATTTTTTTTTAGGAATTTATCCATATGTTTGATTTATTATATAAAAAGCAAAGATAGACATAGATGATAATACCAAAAAATGAACCGTATGCATTTCAATACATCCTTGATAACAAAAAATTTAAAAAGAACAATTAATAAGAATGAAAATCTATAATATAATCTTAATATTATAGATTTCCTTCAAGTATTTGATTTCACTGTAAGCCGCATCATTTTCAACTTCTTCAGATGTCCCAAATAAATCACCATGTACAATATGAACATCATCAATGCCGTTGAGATAAACAATTGACTTGGAAATAGGTACATGCTCTCCAATCTCATTAGTATCATATAAAACTGATAAAAAACCTAACTTCATAACCAAGTCACTCAGAATTGTCTTAAAATTAAGAGTAAAAATAATTTGATTCGTAATATAAAAAATAAATAAAATAACACAAGATACGAAGATGATAGGTTTGGATGAGAAAAAAAAAATTCTTACACAAAAAGTAAAATGAAACCTTGCTAATGAGAATGAAAAAAATGAATTAGAAACCTCTCTTTAAATAGATGGTAGATCAAAATATAATGAGAAAATAATAAAATTCTGATTAATATGATTGACAATAGAATAACAATCTACTATTAATATGGTTTATATGAGTATTTATAGAGTTAGAATGTGATGGTAATAAGATAAAATTATGGTGTGAATTAATTACAATTATAAAAAGGGTAAAAATTAAAAAAAGTAAAAAGAAGAAGGAGTGATTGATGCAAATGATTGGACGATCAAGATCGATTTAGAAAAATAGATCAACGGCCAAAAAAATTTGAAGCCAAAACTAAGAATGATAAAATAGCTCTTATTATATATTTATGATATATATATATATATATATATATATATATTTTTTTTTTTTTTTTTTCTAAAGAACGCAAGATTAGCTCACACACTTTATATAAATAAATAGCAGAGCCCAATTCAGGCCTAAGATACCCAAAATATGAAGATAACAATAATTGCCAGTAAATAACGTGTGGCAATATAAACTTGAAAAGATATCACGTGTAGTGCACAAACTCACAATAAGGAGAGTGTTGAATCACTCTCCCTGATAAACTTCCGAAAAATAAACAACAGTGCTGTTTTTATATATTTATAGATATCTATTTTAGATAGAAATACTATTTTCATAATATCCATAAAAATATCAATAAATATCAATTTTTAATATCAATAAATATCAATTTTTAATATCTAATATGAAAATTTTTGAAAAAAAAATAGTGTATTTCATATAAAGTTATCATAAATGTAAAACTTGTTCAAATTCTTTTGTAAAATTTTTGTATTTAATATTTATTATTAAAATTTAAAAGAAAATTTAAATTTACTTATATCGATATATCTATCGATATTTTCACATATTTAAGATCACGATATTTCTATTAATACTATATTTTTAACCTTGACTACTAAGGAAAAATCTGTAGTTAAGAAAAATCATCCATACAATATATTTTGAGTATAAAAAAGAGATTTTCATTTATCTTTAAAGATTTATTCATCCACACTTCCATGGTCTTTAGATCAAGCAAATTTCAATAACTTCAATTAAAGTGTCACTCATGTGTCCCACTTTTCACTTTTCATTTGCCATTTTCATACCTCACTATTTCTCACAAATACCCAAACTACCCCCATTTATTTCATTATCTCAGATCCCTCTCTCTCCATAAGAGCAACCATATTGGTAGTTACTCCTCCATCTGTCTACCAATTATATGCATATTTTTTTGCACGTGATTTAATGCAATATGTCGGAGGATATTTTGGGATATTGTGAAGCCTGTTTATAAATAAAGCGAATATTATTAGAAAGTATGTATGATATACTTTTCAAAAATAATAAATTTATTCACAAACGGACTTCACAATACCCTAAAATATCCTCTGACATACACTACAAAAAAAAGGGGAATCTAAAGAGGGCAAATAAAGAGGGAAAAAAAACTCTTGTTAATAACAAGGAAAATAACGAGGGGCATATTTAACAAGGGTTTTAAAGAGGGAAACTGTATCCTTGATAATGGCGAGGGAATTGCTGAGGGTATAATAGTCCCTCTTAAAATTGGCGATGGCTTACACGTGGGAAACGAACCCTCATTAAATAGTAAGGGAAATTCCCTCGGCAAGTTTAAAATTAGTCAAAGGCGAGGGTTTGGTCAGCCCCTCGTTAATGCCGATGACCTACTCCCTCTGCAAGCGAAATCTGGCAGCTGTCATGTGGGACGACGGCCCCATTTCCGTCGGCAATTCCCTCGGCAACCATTTGTTATATAAACTATCTATATATATAATTCGTGCATATATATATATAAACTATCAATATATATGTGCTATATATATACCGTGAAAAATGTTATATATGTATATAATAATTTTTAATAATTAATTATAATATATATATATATATATATTGGTTATTATTCCTGACAAAAAAAAATATTGGTTAATTATTATAATTTTAATTAATTAGTTGTATATACCTATGGTTATTATATAATTAATATATATGTGGATATATATACATTTGTATAATATTATAATTAATTAATTAATTTTAATTCATGAATATATTTATTTGTATTAATTAATTATTTAATTATATTTGAATAAATTTTTGTAGGTACGTACATGAGCGTTCCGACGATGATTGAATACGTCGTTTCACAATTTCATACACCGTACGTCGACCATTATCATCGTACGTATATATATTTTAATTGAATATATGTACTAGCTATATATTGTTAAAATTGATCGATGTTCGATTATAATATATATGCATGCTTATATGAATGTATAATATTAATGTGGATATATATGCCTGTTTTTAGTTATATATATCGATGTACTTAGCATATAATGTGAATGTTGGAGTACAGGTTGATTGTTGGTATTGTTTGCTGTAGAATGCTGGAACAAGTTTCAAGTATGTGTTTTTTAATTTCATTTAATTAAGTATAGCATAATGTAGAAATTAATGTAATGTTATTATTATTATTTTTCAGAGGGAAATATGGTGGGATCCAAAAGTCATCGGCTATTATATTATTAGCTCTATTATCGAATATTATATATTGACTCTCTACGTTATTATTATATTTTAAGAAATGTGATTATTTTATAATTTTATGAAGAATATTGAAAACGATAAAAACATGTGTATATACTTGTAAATAAATAGTGAAAAGGATTACACATATAACTATTTTAGAATTTTAAGGAGAATATTTTAATTAGAACAATAAAAATAATGTATGTATGTCCTCGTATTAATAAGTAGAACCCAAAAATTTATTATACATATAACTATTTTATAATTTAATTAAAATGATCAAGAAATACGAATATGTAAAAAATACAAAAATAATTATTTTAGTATTTTAATAAAAATTAATTCATTAAACTAATTTTTAATAATAATATTTAATTTTATATCTAGTTATAATAATTGAATACTTAAATATACAATAAAGAATTTAATATATGTTATAAATGAATAATATAAATATAAAATACACTATATATATAATACATATATAATATAGTTGAATAGTATAACGAATGTTGATTGTTGGTATTGTTAACTGTAGAATGTGCGATCCGACTTAATTAATTAATTAAGTCGGAAATGGATGCACTATAGGATCTTGACGAATGGGGATTTTATAATTTTATGAAGAATATTGAAAACGATAAAAACGTGTGCATATACGTGTAAATAAATAGTGAAAAGGGCTACACATATAACTATTTTAGAATTTTATGGAGAATATTTTAATTAGAATAATAAAAATAATGTATGTACGTCCTCGTATTAATAAATAGTGAAAAAAATTATACATATAAATATTTTATAATTTAATTAAAATGATCAAGAAATATGAATATGTAAAAAAGGCAAAAATAATTATTTTAGTATTTTAATAAAAATTAATTCATTAAACTAATTTTCAATAATAATAATTAATTTTATATCTAATTATAATAATTGAATATTTAAATATACAATAAAGAATTTAAATATATGTTATAAATGAATAATATAAATATAAAATACAATATATATAAAACATATATAATATAGTTGAATAGTATAACGAATGACAAGTCTAGGTCAAATGGTAGGCGCGAGGTCTCGTGTTCGATTCTCGCGGGGGGCGAAATTCGCCTAAATGATGCTTAAGGGGGGTAAGGTTCGGGTGCCCGCGCTCGATTCCCATGCATTCCGTTTTTATATGGAAACTAAATGGCGAGGGAAATTTCCCTCATTAGCCGCAGTGTCAGAGATGTCGAGGGGACCTGCCCTCGTTAATTGTTGTGTCAGCTGTGGCGAGGGAATTGTACAACCCTTGTTAATGGTGAGGGCTCAGACGAGGGTTTTAATAAGTGCTTTGACGAGGGAATTTTTGCCCTCGTCTTATTAGAACACTCTTTAAATCCCTCGTTATATTTTACCCTCTTTAAAACCCTTGTCATGTATTGGCGAGGAGCATTTTAACTAGGATTTTTTTCCCTAGCCATTACCCTTGTCAATTTGATTTTCCTCACTAATACCCCCTTTAAATTTACATTTTTTTGTAGTGATATTACATTAAACTACGTGTAAAGAAATATGCACATAATTGGTGGACGAAGAGAGTATTATTATTATAACTTCAAAATATTGGTTACTGTGACTTGTCACTCCAATTGAGAGTTATAGCTCCCTATCCATTTCTCTCTCTTCATGTGAGTTATGATAGACTAATTCAAAAGCATGGATGTAAATATTACTCCCTCTGTCCCAAAGGTATTTTTACTTTTGGGATGACACAATTTTTAAGAAAAATAGAGTATTGTGTAAAATTATATTATTAAAATAATAAGATTAGTTGGATTATGAGGATAAAATTAAAGTAATAGTTTTCATTTATAGGATGTGAAAACAATTGTGGAACGGACGGAAAATGAAAATGTGAAAACAATTATGGGACGGGAGGGAATATTTTTTCTAAGGAGAGTGGAGGCTACGTATGAGTGCATTGAAGAGGTTGATCCTTACGCTCAAGAAATATGAATATGTCCGACAAATTTTGCAATGTTGCAGTTAGATTTTTTAACTTTCATTTTATTAAGTAAACTGATTTTAAGAAATGCAGAATACCCATTGAAATTTTTTTAGGATATATATATCCGTTAAAATAGTAATAAATTTCTAATGTTAAGAAAAAAATATAAATAGGATACATATTCATTCCTTTCTAATATCATTTCACTTCATATTTTGTCCACTCATAATTTTATTCTTGCTTTTGTGTTCTAGAAATTTTTATTTCCATATAAATAAACAAAAATAAATAGAATTTTATAGGAATTTTTTCAATCATCCTAATAGGACTGATGAAATTCTCCTCTCTCAATTTTATTGAATCCAATTTTTTTCTCAATTTGGCTCATCAGTTTCCACCTAATTACATAAAACTTTTTCGTACTCCTTCATATTCTCAAAATTTTTAAGGTCAAAGACTTGAGCAAATTTTTTTCAACAAAATTTTTCTCTCCGACATTCGAATATTGGCAACACTCATGGGACAACATTTCGGACAGTCTTCACCTCAAATAATCTCTACTCCACGAGCAATCGGGATGTTGTCAAGATATTAGAATGACAAAGAACCGATAATTCCAACTTTCGTTTCAAAGACACAACTATCTTAACCTTTAGCCCCAATTGATTTAGAAAATTCAAATTAAGGTTGTGATATTGGTAAAGTGCATACGTTTAACAAGTAAATGACAGAAGAAGACGAGCAACTGACAAATTTTTTTGTCACGATAAGTGATGATCCCATAATCGACAATGATCAGAAATCATCAGCATTGTGAAAGAGAGTCACATATTATTCCAATGGGAATCGTCTCAGTGGTGCTTCAAAAGGACGTATCGGACAAGCAAAGACACACTGAGTTAATACAATAGGTCCAAAGGTAAATTTTTTCAGCTCTTTCGATAATAGTGTTTCTAGTGTCTACAGGAGCGGCACCAACGACGAAGACAAACGATAAATTTTGAGATTGCAATCATAAAAAGTCATTTAGTTACGAACATGTATGAAGGATTGTAAGGGACCGTCCACTATTTTCTCCATAATACAATGATTCTATATATATGCATCAAAGAATGCAAGGACCTCCGACTCAAACACGAGTATGAACTCTGCTAGAATGGATTTTGATCTAAATATTGACAACACTCATCTGATTGGACAAAAGGCAGGCAAGAGAAAAGCAAAAAAAAAAAAAAAAAAATCAAAGGCTAGATTAGGATTAACGATAAATGACAAGATTGAACAGTGCCTTGGAAAATTTATGAATTACAGTGATTGTAAAAAAAAAGTTATTGCGCTTGAAAAGACGGCTGCATTGAAAGAGCGTGAACTGCAGATGGATTAATGAAAATTTTGTTAGAAAGAGTTTATGTCGATTGGATAATACAAATTGTTAAAAAAAAAAAGGGAATACAACGGGGGGAAGAAAAGTACACGAAAATATAGCAAGATTACAATAAGAAATAAAGCTGCTGTCGAGTCGAGGAGTCATCTTCCCGCAAGACGAATATTCCCCGGTAGTGCTCTTTGGTCTGGAATAACGCTCCCAAAGATAAAACGACGTACCCCTTCAGGTGTGCAGCACCGCAAGACTTGATGTTCCGACGAACAGAAGGACATTAGCAATTGAGCTACACCTAAAAATTCTATATGCAGAATTTGGACACAGGGAGAGAGAAAGTGTGAAGTGTGTTCTCTGAATGAATGAGGAAATCTATTTATAGGTGAATAGCCACTCGCATAGGGAGAAAAAACGTGTCAGAATAAATGCTGACGCTGCATCTTTGCATCTCATGTATATTATTGCAAGTACTCGAAGTCAGATAGACCAATCTTAAGGACAACTTGAAAGGTTAAGGCAAGGTCTTTGGTGAAAATTTCTAATTCATCCAAAAAAAGACATTGTACAATCTGAAGATTCATTTCAAACTGAAGTGCAAGAGGCTCAAACAGTGGTCCTTGTTGAAGGTGTCAATCTTATTGTGAATTTAGTAGCTGCAAATCTATATATGGTAATTATTGAGAACAAAGAGAAAGGAGAATGAGAAGAGAAAGAGGAAGATGAAGATGAAGATGATGAGGAATAAAAGAAATTCAATTTCCAATTAAAGATTTTTATACAATTAAATTTATAAAATTTAAAAAAAGGTTGGTGAAATATATATATATATATATATATATAAATTATAAACAAAAGGGAACTGATTTGATGAACTATAAAAATGACTTAATTTGAACTTATATACAATTAAATACTTAAAAATTATCAAATTGATAATTTTTAGTAGTGTAAAATATTAAATTTATAAAATTTTAAAAATATTATCGAATAAAATATATATATATATATATATATATAAATATGAAACAAAAAAGAATTAAATTCATAATTATTTTAAAAAAAAAAAAGTGACTTAATTTGGACCTATACACAATTAGATGCATAAAAAACTAACAAATTTATGATTTTTAGTAGTGTAAAATATTAAATTTATAAAATTAAAAAAAAGTTGTGGAACATATATATAAATAAATTTAAAACAAAAAAGAATTTATTTGGTAAATTTTAAAAAATGACTCAATTTAGATTTATATACAATTAAATTCATAAAAATGATCAAAAAAATCAAGTGTTCGAGTGGAACACGCCTCTTTTGGGCAATCCGGAGGCCGACTAGTTCGATATTCAGGGTGTGCATAATACTCAAATTTAATTCAGACTTATAAAGACCAATATACTAAATGAGCCATTATACATAATGGTTCGAACCCTGCTCAGGGCCCTTGTGGGCGTGGGTTAGAACCCAATTGGCCCAATTCTTTTATCAGAGTAGAACACGTCTCTTTCAGGTAACCCAGAGATTGTTTGTTTGATTCTTAGGGTGCGCATAATGCTCATATTTTTTTCAGGCTTACAAAGACCGATATACTACATGAGCCACTATACATAATGGTTCGAGCTCTACCCAGAGCCTTTGTGGGCATGGTTTCGAACCCAATTGGCCCAATTTTTAAATGTAAAATTCTAGCGACCGCCTAGGATGATCACTAATTATTATTTAGCGACCGTCTGAGACTTTCGTATAATTTATTATAATATTTACATATTAAATTAATTATTAATATAGTGACCGCCTGAAATAGCTATTGAATAATAAATGCGACTGACTATGACGGTCAGTAAATGGTACTCAAACAAGTCAAGACTCAAGTCAATTGGCAACCTTAAAACCAGACATTAAATCGGCGACCATCGCAAAAATTGATCCACTAAAATTAGCGATCGACTCAGTCGCTAAACTTGAATTAACAATAAAAAGACAATCGCTAAAACGCTTGTTTTTTATAGTTTAACAAACACATTATACTGGAATATTAAGCATTTATACATGTCTTATACCATGTACAACCGCGCCGTCATGGGACAATTTCTTGTCTAATTTGACATTTACTGTATTATGTATATTCTCCTTTTATACAATTTGCTAAATGACATATACTCCCTCTGTCCCCCTTAAAGATGTTTATAACTTTTGGGCACTAACATTAAGAAGGGTATAAAAAAGTTGATATTGTATAGCTGTACAGGTGATCTGATGGAGAAAAGTGGAAAAATAATGAAAATAGTGTAAATTGTATTGAAAATAATAATAAAAAGTGAATAGTATAGTTTCCAAAAAAGATAAAATAAAATAAAATAAATGAGCAACTTATAGCGAAACGGACAAAAATAACAAAGTGAGCAACTTATAAGACGGAGGGAGTATATATAATCTTTATGCATCATAACCACAACTTTTTAGAATATTGTGTGCGACCATCTAATATTATAAGACCTAAATTTATCAGCGAAAAATTATAACTTTTAAAAAGTAATAAACTTTTAATAAAAAATGATAATATCTTTTTATTAAAGGTGACTATCACTTTTTATTAAAATTTTATTACTTTTTTAAAGTGGTAATTTTTTATTAATAAGTGATAGGTCTTATATAATTAATTTTTCATATATATATATATGTCTTAGGTTTGTTTGCATAGTGTGATCTAAGTGTATGTTTAAACAATTACACCAATTATTATTAAAAGAATCGCAAATGCTATAATTGAAAAGTGCATTATTAAAAAATATTAATTTTTCATTAATAAAAAATATAACTTTTCAGTAATACTGAGTATAATTTTTTTAAAATGCACTTGAGTTGCACGATACACGTTGTGCACAAGAGACTTACTCTAATATAAATGATACACCCTAGTATACTAGCCTATAATAATTTCGTGCAAGGGTAGGGGTTTTTTTTTGTATTTACATATTAATTTTAAAAAATCATATTTACAAATTAATTCAAAATAAGATAAATTTTATTTTATTTTTCATAAAACTATTTTGTAAAATGGCACTTTTAAAATTATTTTTTAATTTTTTTAAGGGTGGGGTTGTGTTTAAGTGGTATACCGACGTGATTAATTTTAAAAGTAATTGAGTTCTAAATATATACATATTAAACGTGATCCAACGTTGGATGTCTAATTAAATTTTTACAAAGTATCGAATATCTCACGTGGCAACTAAGACACTAGCGGTGCCTAAAATATAAATCCGGTCCATTTGAAATAACAACAAAAATTCTCATTACATTTGAAGTGCTCATAAAATACATTTTTAATTGTTTTATACTCCTTTCATTTCGTAAAATTTACATCCTGCGGAACGATTATTTTTTAAATGTATTTTATATACAAAATAGTGATATATTGATAAATATGTGTATAAGTTTGTGAGTATACACGCAAATTAATAATTTTTTAATAGTGTGCAAATTTGTATGAGACATTAAAATAAGGAAAGTGTACAAATTCCAATGGTAATGAGGTAATATATGTTATTATATTAAAAAATAATTATTTTTATAAAAATAAAGAAATTTGTATAAATTTAATATTTGAATAGATAATAACACACATTTTGCCTTTATATTACATTAAAAAATATTAATTTATGTAAAAACACATAGATATTAGTGAAAATTAACATTTAATCTGATAATACACATAATCACTACTACAAAAAACACGTTGCATAACTTTACTTAGAGAGCTCATTTGCAAATGAGCTTTCTAAGTAAATACGAAAATAATTATAAAAAATAAAAATGGCTTACAAAGAAGTTATTAACCGCTACATAAAAAAAATATTGAAAAAAAAATAAAAGCTTAGAAAGCGGTTTGTGAACCGCTATAAGCTTCACAGCGGTCGAGAACCGCTAAGGCCACAACAGTTATGAACCGCTATAATTTTAAAGCGGTTTTAAACCGCTCTGAGCTCGAATATAGGGCTACACAGCGAGCCTCCCTTTCTTCCTTCTCCCCTGCCTCTTCCTCTGCGTGAAAATAGTGTGAAACGCCCCCCTCTGTCAATACTCCGTCCAGCCTCCATCGCCGCCTCAGCCTCGACGCCACCACTGTCGCCGCCGCCATCCCACCGATCAAAATTGCGATTTTCCTCCCCTATTTAGGTAAATTAATTATGCCATTATATATATTTACATATATTTTGTATGTGTGTGTATATATATATATAATTCGTGTATATATATATATATTTATATATGAATATGTTTTTATTTATTTTTTATTTTAATTATATTTTATTTATATAAATTTATTAGGTTATTATTAGGAATTATATATATAAAATAATTTGGATTAATATATTGCTAGATTAATTATTAGAAATTATTAGAAATTTTTTATAATATAGAATTATTGTTAGATAAATTATTTGGATTAATTAGATTAATTGTGAATTATTTGTTAGAAATTAGTGTAAGTTACATATAAGGTCATTTATGATAGTGTTATTATATAGAGGAATACAAAAAATCTCATGTTACCAAGAAGGTCAAAATATTACCAATAACATAAAAAATTGGGGTCCACCACACAATAAAGTCTGACACACTCAATTAAAAATTCTGACACCTACACTCAATTAAAAACCCCCACTCCCACCCCATATTTTCAGAATACAAAACACAAAATCACCCCACCCCACCCACCCTCCCTTTCTCTCTCTCTCAAGAACCGGCGACCACCCCCACCCATTTCTGCCACCGGCGACACCCCCACCCACCTCCACCGCTGGTGACACCACCAGATCAAGCCATGCCGTCGTGCATCCCCCTACGCTTTCCTTCCGAAGCAATGCCGTCCGACGCGATGCTAAAGATTAGATCTGTGCTAGCCACGTCGTTGGATGCCAAGCGCCACTATGGCCGATGCTGTCGCTGTCACCGTCACCAAAGATCGCGTCAGATTCGATGACGTTCACGTGCCTCGCCAGATCGGAGCAGCGCCTTCACGTGCCTCGCCAGATCGGAGCAGCGCGTCCACGTCCCTCGCCGGATCGGAGCAAATATAACAAAATCTTGTCTGGTTCATTAAAGTTGGGCGCATTGCATCATTATAAGCTGGCATTTTCCATTTGGTACATCTGAAATCTAATATACTCTGTTCTTAATTAGCTTTACTGGAAACTAAAAGCTCACAACACTCTTCAGATTAAACAAAGATGTGGCTATGGTATTGTAAAGTTTACATTGGTAATTACATCCATGCCTGTTGGAAATTCTTGATGCATAGTTTCTCAGTTTGAGATGGAGGTACTCTAGTTCAGTTCCTCATGTCATTGTTGACTGGACAATTTGTATTGTTATCAGTAAGGGTAGGGGTATTATTTGTATTATTTCATAAAAAATCGATTCCCGAATGCTAAATGGTTCCCTGTCTACAAATTTGTTTGTTTTATGCAGGTGCGGTGACTAATATGTCCATTTTTCTTCAAATGTTTCTTCATTTCTCTTATTTCTTTTTCAAAAATTTCAAATTGTGTCAAACAAAATCAAATGAAGTGTATTTTGAAATTGGTTTTTTCTTTTTTAATGTTACATTTGAAAATATCAATTTGAAACTGACTTTAATTTTTATTTTTATTTTTTCAGGTTATATTCCAAAGTGGATGAAGATTTTTGCTCAGGAATATTATTTGTTGATTTTTTTAGATTTTTATTGGATTATGTTTATTTTTCTGGTTCAATTTTGGTTTTTTGGGTGTATCAAGTTGATGGTTCTTCTGTATTTTAGAGTGTTATTAGTATATTCAGATTTTTTAATTTTGTATTCAATGATTTTGTTTAGTATGCAGAAAAGAATTTGTGTTATTCAAAAATAAAATTTTTTAATATGTGTATTAGTTTTATAAGTATTTTTTTTGTGATTGATATGCAAAATTATAATATGGTTATTAAGAACTGAAAAATATATATATATGCAGAATAAAAATGAATATATGAAAATGATTATTGAATATATGAATATAATTTTAAAATTAGAAAAAAAAAATTCTGGAAAAATAATATTAGATATTAAAAAATATGAAATTTGAATATAATAAAATAATAATAAATATGTAATGTTGAATATAGAAAAAAAAAAAGAAATAAAAAATAAATATTTAATAAGAAATTGAATTCAAAATGGACATCCTAACAAAACCAGTGGAAAAAGTCAAAATCAAATTTTCACTAAAAAAAGTTAATGACTAAAATAAATTTGAATTTGTAATTTAAAAATTCAAAATAAAGATTTTGAAAGCAAATAAAAAAAGAAAATTGCAAAATAAAAGAAAAGAAGATGACAAAATAAAAGAAATAAAAAAAAAATTTGCCAGAAATTAAGAAATTAATTCAATTAAATTAATAAAAAAATAATAAATAAGAATATAAAATTTAAATTAATTAAAAAAGAAGAAGTCTAAGTAAAAAGAAAGAAAAAATCATCTTGTATTTTATTGGGAGAGAGAGAGAGAGACGTGAGGAGAGAGAGTGAGGTGAGAGAAAAAATGTGTGCATGTGATGACATCACTCCTGCACATGGGCCCCATAAAATGATTACTAAAGTGACCTTCCTTGAAATAAAATGACCTTCTTGGTAACATGAGAATTTTGGTATTTCTTTTTGTAAATAGGTTGTTATAAGTGGTCTCATTTTGTAATTATATCTAGAAATTACTTAGGAATTATTTTGTTAATATACTTATATATTTTATATTAATTAATATATTAATATATTAACTAATATAAATTATTAATTATTATCATGAATATATATATATATATATATATATATATAGAATTTGTTAGTTAGTAATATTAATTATTATATTTAAATATAAATATATCTATTAATAATTTGTGTAAACTATCAATTATTAAATTTATGAATATAAAAATAATGTGTAATATTTTTAAATTTTGTAGGTGATAAATTTGAAGAAGAGAGATTCAATCCGATTCATTCAATTCACACTATCACAGTAAGTTCACTTTTTTTAAATAATTATGTACTTAATTGATGTTTTTAATTTAGGTATAAATGTTTTATTTATTAAAAAATTGTATGTTATGTAATTTTATACATACGATGATCGATTCAATCCGATATTTGCATTGTAGAATATAATTATTTTAGTTATTAACTTTTTTTACAATTCAAATATAGGATCTACAAAAAAATATTATATCGAATCCTAGGGAGGTAATCTAGTGCAAGGAGACAACAAAAAAATGGAGTACTATTAGACCTATGAAAACTATAAATTGTTTTCGGGTTTTTGGGCTTAATAAAAATAAAATCAAAGAAACTAAATTAATCTACCAAATGAAGACCGACTACGATAATTAAGTGGTGTGTGCTTAGGGTGATGTCAATCAAATGAGTCTCGGTGACCTATTGTGTCCATACCTAATCTCGATTTATCAAACAATCAAACTAGAGAAAAACCCTCACCAAACTAAGTAAACGCAGCTCTCGCATGATGTCAACTCAATCTAGTGCCTAATCGTGAGTGTTCTTGATGACATATCCCCTCTCGGTGTAATAGACGTCCTAACAATAGCAATTTAACGGTTCATTGAACACAACTAAACACCTAATAGAGCAAACGCAGCTCTCGCTTGTTGCCTACTCAATTAAAATGCACAATTATAGAAGAACAATCCACTAATGCTCAAGAAATCCAACGATTAATAATTTAATCACTCATTCCACTCAATTACACACTCAATCAAGAAAACGCAGCTCTCGCTTGTTACTAACCTAATTAAAATGCATAATCAAATGAGAACAATCATTTCAAGCCCAATTAATCCACAAATTAGGAATTCAATCATTTAACAAAACAAAATTAAAAAAATACACACAATAAAATCACTAATCCCCACTAAATATCCATCACCCAAAGCACAATAATTTTAGCACGTAACTAATCTCAACAAACCCATAATAATAAAATAACAATATATCATAAACAAATAAAATAAACCTCTAAATATAAAAATAAAGTATGGATTTCACCACAATGGAGTCTATGCCTCCAAGAATCTGGGTTTTTTATTTAATTATTGTATTTTTTTATTTGTAGTTATGAATTTGCCGTGGAATTTTGGGGAGTTTTGTTTTTAAGTAAAGTCGTGAACCCAGTTCACGATTTAAGAGAAAGCCTGAACCACAATCACGATTTACCAACCCCTCCGTTATCTCCGTCTGTTTAGACGTAAGAAAACGTGACTCCTGGTCACGTTTTAACCCCAAAGCTGAAATGATTAACAATACTTATGAAAGTGGAATTTGGGAAGAAATTGCGTAAAATGAAGAATTGCATTTAGAGGCTGAAAAGGGAGAAATTTTCACAAATTAATTTAAAGAAAAAAAAATGTGTTATCTTTCGCGGAAGAATCAAAGAATTTTCGGAATCTGGATTGGAAGATACGTGAATTAAGCGAAGTAGGGGGAAACTGTAGTTTGCGTGTGGATGATGTGCCTCTTTAGCAATTAGCAAATAGCAAATGGGCCTCTTTAAAAGCCCAAACTATTTTTCACTTCACGCTTCAGCACGGGAAATGAAAAGCGTTTCTTGCAAAAAAAACGCAATTAACCTTTAGCAACTCTTCAATTTAGTTGAATCCTCCGGAAGCAAAATATGTATTAGAGAAGTGATCACGCCGCAACAACTTTTCTTCATTTCTTTTCCTTAGGCAACACCAAAAACGTTTTTGCCTATTTCTTCAGCGACTCTATAATTTGGCAACACTTTCTTCCATCTCTCATCTTCCTCGTATAGCTTGGGCGACGGCTGGAGAATTAACGGTGGAAATTCCGGCGAGCTGCTGCAATTCCGGGAGCGACGACAAGCTCGAGAACAGGACAAAGGGCAGATGGTGGTATGGTCGAATTCAGAGCAAGCAAAACATCAACTAACCTTTGAAAATTTGGTATCGGATTTCTTCGCGGCAGTGCTGGCGCCTTCTGATTCCATTTTCCGGGCGACAAAGGTTGTGTCGCGGTGGTGTTTGCGACGGTGGAGCTTCGACGTCAACTTAGGGCGGTGGAGAGGCAGGTGCGATCTCCGACGAACGGGCTGTCGGCGGCGATGGGTGAAGAACAGAGGTGGGTCGGCTGTTGTGGGATTTTCGGCGACTGCATCTCTTCCGGCAATGGCTGTGCGTGTGTAGCGACAGGGACGGCTTGGCTTCGAGAACAGGGGACGTCGATTTTCAGATGCGACGGCGGAAGATTCCAGCGCTCAATTCCGGCGAATTAGGCTGTTGCAGGCAGGGGCAGACTCCGGCAGCGGCTGAGGTGAGTTCCAGGATGGTTGCGCGGTTGTGGCAGGGTCTTCTTCCGTTTTCCGGCGTGATGAGGAGCGGCCACGGGTGGCAAACGGATTCCGGCAGTGAATGGGCTGTGAGTGGCTTGTGTGAGAGTGCTCTCCTACTATGGCTGAAACTTCTTCTTCAATGGGAAATGAAAGTTGCAATTACCAATGCAATTCCGGCGTGTGGTTGAGAGATTCGAAAAGCCACCTACACTATTCCTCATTTGCTTTTACTCGGTCAAAGTCATGGTGTCTAAATCAAATGCTCAGCAAACCTGCGTTGGATATTTACAAATATCATGAGTCTGACTCCTTCATTTACACTTTTATAATCAAATCAAAGAAAATATTTAACATGAGCCCAAAATAATAATGGAAAATTGCCCCAAGATACCAACATTTCAATATTTTTTCTCTCGACACACTTCACTTTATTTTTTTACTACTAAGCACACTACTCTAGTGTTATAGACACCTTCATATCAACCACCCACTACCTCACCCATCACCTCTTTCCTCTCCCCTCCCTCCTCTCTCTAGTCTCTCCCAATAATATATTTCTAAAGTACCCAACACGTAGTGATTTCTGCATTTCAGATTTAAATTTAATTTTGGATTACATATAAATTTAATAATTGTTTGGAATTAAATTATTGACCATATTAATAGATAAATCTCATTTGGCCCATCTTTTTTTTTTTATTTACACTTAATTGATTACAATTTTATTTTAATTTTAAAATATTAATCCTTTATAAATTCATTTGAAATTATTTTTTCCTCTTTTTATAATTTTTTTATTTTTTCTATGAATTCATTTTATTCAATTTCATCTCAATTTTTTATAATTTTTTTGCATATTTAACCTTTTATAATGTGTTAATATTTGTGTCAAATTTTACTTGAATAATGTGTTAATATTTGTGTCTAAAATCAATTAATAATGATTATTTTATTAAAATATACTAGGATTTCAATTACATTATTAGTTAAAAAAACGAAAATTTCCAAGTTCCAAAAAAAAAAAAATTCAAACGTTCGTATCTGTAGTTCAATTTTATTTTCTGTTAAAGTTCAATTATATTCACAAGTTACAAAAAAAAGTAAAAGTTCAAATTAAATAATTGATAAGTTCAATTTCAATATAGTTACAAGTTTAAATTAATGAGTACCCAAATACATCAATTTAATGGGTACCAAAAAGAAAAGTTCGATCTCCACATTCTCTGTGTTGCTCGTCTTCATATTCTGCATATTCTTCTTCAACAAAAGAGCCCTTACAATGCAATCTCTCCAAAAAAAAAAAAATCCTACAATTTAAGCAATTAATTTAAATGAGGTAAAAAAAATTAAGTAGGGAGGCACAATAAAAATAGGGGATTTTAAAAACATAAAATCTTGCAATAAAAACATAAAAAGAAGGGATTTAAAAAAAAAAAAATTCTAACTCAGACCCTTTTGGGAGGTACAATTTTAAACATTCAGAATACATTACAAATTTCAAACATAAATCTTGCAGAGAGAGAGAGGCACCCAATGACACACCAATATTCTTCAGAGCCAACATTCTGGCACTGGAATTCACCATTGCCCAGCCTTTTTATGGGATTAGGCCTAATGTTCTTTCTCATAGCCGCCGCACTAATCATCCTCGCTTGTTCTTTCTGGAAGCGCCGCGACCACCAGGGCGGAAAAAAGGCGCCGCCATCGAGAGAGAGGTCAGCGCGCTGCTGGAATCACCGCTGCCCAAGCCACCATCGTGCCGGAACCGGAGAAGCACCGCTGCCCAACCCAGATCTGTTTCTTAACTCAAGCCATTGCCGCCGCCCCGTGCCGGAGAAGAAGAAGTTGCATATCCAGCCCTGGAAATCTCACAATGTTCGTCGCCCCTCCTCGCCGAACTTCAGCCTTTTTGCAGGACTTTGTGAAGCTCAACGGGCTCAACTATGCCCCTGCTCTGTCTCGCCGAAAAAACCAGTCCCCGATCCCAGCCGCGAAGCCCACCACACCTCCAGTCGTCTGAAAACACCAGAAAGTTTTTCTGTAGACTCTTCTTCGTCTCTGGCGCTTTTCTGTCGTCACCCACAACTGATTATCGCCATCTCAGCCACTCACCCGAAATCGACACTCACAATTGGATTTGAAGATCTGTGGGTGGGTTTATTTCCATGGAAGAAGGGAGAGAAGGGAGAAGAGAGAGGAGAGAGGAGAGAGAATGGGGAGAAGAGAAAGGTTTGAAAATGAATCGATTTTGGGTTATTTATTGAATTGATAATGCATGAGATAAGTGGTATTAGTTGGGTTACCCAACCTTTTTAAGAACTAGGGTCGTAAATGGAGGGTATATGTACTATTGGAATTGGGGAGTAAAGTTTTTTTTTGGTTGTGTGCCCATTGGAAAGTGTCTTAACACTTAGTACAAAACAGCAACTGACCCAATAATAATCTCACAATTTAATTGCCAAATTCAATTCAATTTTCAATAAAAATGAACCTCAACAAATATTTTTACAATTAACCACAATTAATCAATTTAATGTGAAAAATACAAGAAATCATACCAAAATTAGCAATAAAAGCATAAGAATTTCGAGCAAATTTCACACTAATCATCAGATGAGTATAGGAATGGGGTGGAAGAATTTTGTAATCATGCAATCAGATACTGCACCGAAAATCGGTACATTCTATGTCCGTATTGGAAATGTATGAACGGGAAAACTGTTAGTGGTCGAGATAATTTGTTCGATCACTTGATGATTCATGGTATTAATAAATCATACTACCTCCGTCCCCCAAAAGTTTGCTGTACTTTTGGGGGCACGACTTTTAAGAAAAAGTGTAATGAGTAAAATGTGTATGGTGGAGATTGTGAGGTAAAAATTTTAAAGGTGAGATTTAAAGGAATATTTCCATTTTAGGAGTGTGCAAACTTTTGTGGGACAAACTAAAAAGGAAAGTATGCAAACTTTTTTGGGACGGAGGTAGTATGTCATGGTGAGAGAAGAGATGGATGTAGCTCAAGCAATATAGGAACTGACTTTAGGTTTGTAGACACAATGAATGCAGATAGTTTTGGAGATGTACCGAGTGTTGATACATCTAGTGGGGATGAGGAAAATCTGCGAGATCATTCTTATATGTCATAAAAGTTAAGGGATGACACTGGATTACCTCTTTGGCCCGAGTGTAAGAAGGCAACAAAACTTTCAGCTGTATTGATATTGTTCAATCTAAAAGCAGCTCACCAATTGACTGATGTGTGCTTCACCGATTTGTTGGAAGCAGTTAGTGGTCTATTGCCCGATGAGAATGTACTGACTACGAGATCATATGATGCTAAGCAAATGCTCAAGTCCATCGGGCTAACACATTAGAAAATTCATGCTTGTCCGGGTGATTGTATCTTATTTCGGAAGGAGTATGCATGTCTCGATGTGTATCCCAAGTGTGGGCGGAAGCGACATACGAAAAATAAATCTCCTGCGAAGGTGATGTGGTATTTCCCAATAATACAAAGACTTAGGAGAATGTACAGTAGCACGGTGGATGCTAGACATTTCACTTGGCATCATGATGATAGAATCAAGGATGGATTGCTAAGACATCCTGCTGATTCACCACAGTGGAAGGCATTCGATGTGAGGCATCTAGAATTTGGCAACGAGCCAGGACACTTGCGTCTTGCACTCTTCACAGACGGAATGAATCCCTTTGGTATCAAAGTACCAACCACAGTACATGGCCAGTGATTCTGATGGTTTATAATCTTTCACCATTGTTGTGCATGAAGCGTACTTATATGATGTTATCTATGTTGATATCAGGACCCAAACAACCTGGTAATGACATAGATGTATATCTAGCACCTTTGATAGAAGACTTGAAGCTACTGTGGGATGAGGGTGTCAATGTTTATGATGCTTGTAGAAAGGAGAGTTTCAAGTTGAAGGCCATGTTGTTTGTAACAATCAATGGCTTTCCCGCTTATGGGAATCTATCTGGATATAGTGTGAAGGGACGCGATACATGTCCTTGTTGTACCACCAACACTGATCACATTCGATTCAGTCATTGTAAGAAGTCTGTTTATATGGGACACATGAGGTGGTTGGACCCAACACATAAGTATAAAACAATAACCGTTGAGTTTAATTGTAACACCCCGCACAGGCAGCAACTTTTAGTCCCTTAATTATTTTGTTTTGGGTGTGAGTTTTAGAGAGTTCAAGGTTTTAGTCCTTTAAGTTGTTATGCCTTAGTATTCCTTAATTATTTGCTTAGTATTAATTATCCCAATTAGTATTATTTGGACCCTTAAGAAGTATTAAGTTTCGAATTTTATTAAGAGAAAGGAAGAGAAGTATTATTGTTGAGGTTATAGTATTAGTCCTCTAAGAATAGTATTTCCTTAAGTATAAATTCATTAAGGGTATGTTAGTAATTGAGGAATTAAATTTAGGAATTTGACTTTATGAGGTTTGACCAAGAATAGGATTGAATAATACTTAGAATATTATTAGTATTATTTTCGAAAAAAAATAAGGTCTTAGAATATTAAGTAATTTTCGAAAATATTAAGAGTATAAGACTTTGATTTCTAGTATCTTTATTTATGGAAATAAGTCATATTCTTATGCAAGAGAATTATATGCTTGAAGGTTAAGTATCATAAGAATAAAGAGATGGTAAGGATTTGTTAAATAAGGAAATAAGTTGTCAAGTATGGAAATAGAGATACACGAAGATATTGGGCCAATTTTCTTGCCTTTTCCTTGCAATTTCGGCCAGCTCCTTATTCAGCCCCAAACCCTACTTTTCCAACTCTATAAATATGTATTGATCAAGTCCCAAAACCCTTAGACACCCAAGAAAAATCGGCAGCCACCTAGCACCAAATTCGGCCATGTATTGAAGTTAGAGGACCAGTTTTTCAGCAGCTTGTAGAAGTAGAAGGAGGGCAGATTTTTGAGAGTTCATAGCACAAGGATTAGTCAAGCCAACGTACAACACTTCTTTATTTTCAAGACAAGAAAAGGTGGGGGTTTAAACGGGTGAAAAGTGGTAACTTCTAGTTCGATTTTTAAATGTTTAGTTTGATGCATTGATGTGTTTATGTGCCAAATATGTTATGGATGATCAGATATCATCAATCTATGTTAAAGGCATTCAGATAATGCATATGGTACTCAGATAGTACAAAAAGTATGGATACGCAAGGCGTATCAAATGTTAAGAACGAGGAGTATGTTTACATGTTTATGTGTCCTTTATATTTAGACTTCGAACTAAACTATCCCCACGGAGTGATTATTTTATAATTGCTCACCCCTTCACCGAACTATATTTTCAGATTTTCAAGAGTAAGATGACGAGGTTGGCGATGCGGAGGAAGGTGGATGTGATGCGAATTAAAAGAAGTTAAAGGATGAAGATTTTTATTAATAAACCAAGTAGGCTTTTATTTTAAGTTTGCAAGTATGTTATTTATGGATTTTTGGCACCTTTATGTTTGCCACAAGATTTGACGTATGCATGTTTTATTTCATTGAGTGCATGGACACGTAGATGTTTGATTTAGGATTTATTATGGTTTGATGAATTATGGGATTATATTATGGATTTTATGAGGTATTATTATTATTATTATGATTATGTGTTAATTTGCATGAGTTTTAGGAATTAAGTTGATGAATTTATTTGTTAAATTTGCAGCTGATGGTCGAAAATTATGTGTATGATTAAGTGTTGATTTATGTGTTTAATTGTTCTTAAGAAATTAGTTATTGTCCTTAGTTTGCATGTTCTATAAGTTAAGTTTTATAACTCCAAAAATTATGAAATTTTACAATAATGTTTGCCATGATTTAATATGCATGTTTACAAATTTTCGTGAGTGTTTACTAAGTAGAAGTCGAGGAACTGATTTGAGTCCTTTGTGTGATTCTAGTCTTCAAAATTCTTGTTTTATAAATACCAATTTTATGCCCAGCCTATTTTCGAAATTTTGGCAGTTTAGTAGCCATAAAATAATAAGTTATTTTGGTCATGAAACCTGGAGGAAAATCGTTTTAAAGTTCAGCTTGAATTTAGTCCTATAACTTTATTTTACGAGCTTTTCATGTGTTTTAAAAAGTGAATTCCGTGGAAAGTGCTTATAATATGTCTTGTATGAATTATTTGAGTATTTAGAGGTCTTTAACTGATTGGAAAGATAATGGTACTAAAGAAAATGGATTTAGTATTAGTTAATGGACTGTTTTTATACACAACTAGTTTTGATGGGTACACCCAGGTTGTTTTCGAAAGTTTTATGTCCCAGCTGCTGTACCAGAATTATTTTAAGTGTTTTTGCATGATTTATTTGATGTCTTATATGTTGAATGATGTTAGAATAAGTTTAATTCACAAGTGAATATTATTGAAGCATGCTACTTGTGTGATTCCTAGGAATGTGCTAAGTGAATATTATTGAAAAATGTTATGAATATCTATTATGTTATTTTGTAATTTTCATGGATGTATTGAATGAGCTATTTATTGGGAATGTATGATTTATTTGCTTAAAGGTATTACTCTGATTTTAGTTTAAAAAGGGTTTTCAAAGAAAAGAATTTTATTACTAGTAAAAAGGGTGCACGTTCTAAAGAAGATTTTTATTTAATTATTTATTTAAAATCAAGACTTCCGCTGAATTGAAATGCATAGAATTTTAGGGCGTGACAAGTTTAATGGCAAAGTTGAGGATCGTGAAGCACCACGTTTGTTGTCAGGTTCAGATGTGTTGAGTGAGATGAAGAAGGTCGACACACAGTACGAGAAACAATTTGCAAAGAGTGTCCCCACTAGTGGTTGGAAGAAAGAATCAATTTTCTTTCAACTGCCTTATTAAAAAGAGTTGTATGTTAGACACTTCATTGATCTTATGCACACTCAGAAGAACCTTTGTGCCAGCTTGCTCAATACTCTATTAGCTGATAAGAAGTCCAAGGATGGTTACAATGCAAGGATGGATATGGTGGAAATGGGAATAAGAGGAGAATTGGAACCTCAGAGACTTGAAGAAGGACGAGCACCGTACTTACCTCCTGCTGCACACACCTTGTCCAAGAATGAGAGAAAAGTGTTTCTTCAAACACTGAAGGATGTGAGAGTACCAGAGGAATATTCGTCCAACATACAGAGACTTGTATCAGATGATGGCGTGAGATTGATGAATTTGAAATCACATGACTATCACGTGATAATGGAGAACTTCTTACCGATGGCCATTCGTTCTGTCTTGCCTGAAAATGTGCGCATAACCATAACAAAGTTGTGTTGGTTCTTCAAGGCAATGAGTAGCAAAGTCATTGATCCTATACTTTTGAGTGGCTTCCAGAGACAGATTGTAGGGACGCTTTGTGAGCTGGAGATGTATTTTCCTCCATCATTCTTTGATTAATGGTTCACTTAACCATTCATTTGGTTCATGAGATAAGAATGTGTGGTCCTGCCCGTATACGATGGATGTATGGTGTGGAAAGATACATGAAAGTACTGAAAGGATATGTGAAGAACATGTTTCGGCCAGAGGGATGCATTGCAGAACGCTACTTAGTAGAAGAAGCAGTCGAGTACTGGTCCGAGTTTATACCGAATGTCGATGCAATTGGACTTCCAATTACTTGACACACTAACAGGATTGAAGGTGATGGTGTTAGTGGTGGTCAACCGGTAAGTGTTAGTATTGAGGAACTAACACAGATGCACTTATACGTACTTCACAACACGGTTGACGTGCTTCCTTTTATTGATCTTCACATGCAAGTACTTTTTGAGACTTTTCCCTTCAAAGATAGATCGTGGATCAAAGCTGAGCATAACCGTACATTTGTTAAGTGGTTCAATGATTATGTTACAAATTGTCTGTCACGGGATAAGGAATCAGTGAAAGAAAGAGTTAAGTGGTTGTCCAGAATGTCTGATAGACATGTGTATTCATATAAGTGTTATCTTATTAATGGATATACATTTTATACTAGAGATCATGATGCCACGAGTACAATGCAGAATAGTGGGGTGTCCATCAAAGCAAATGTAGGGGATCAGTCGATTACTACTTACTTTGGATAGATTGTCAATATTTGGGTACTCGACTATGTTGGCCACCGTGAACCCATTTTCGATTGTAGTTGGGTGAGGATTCCTAACGGGATCCAAGTTGATAATTTTGGGTTCGTACGCGTTGATTTGAAAAATGTGGGATACAAAAATGACTCTTATATAATGGAATGTCAAGCTCAATAAGTTTTCTATGCCCCCGACCCAGTTAACAAGAAATGGTCGATTGTGGTTCTGTCGAACAAGTTTAGTGATAGTTACCAGATCAGCGACCACGTCGATCAAGATGTTGACACAATTGATGATCCTTTTCAGAACTTCTCTATTTCTGGTCCCTCTTTCGATGATCCTGACTATAGCCCGTACAAGAAAGTGTTCAGAGAAGGGGATGAATATGGCAACCCAGATCTTGTTAATATTCATGGACATGAACGAGAAAAATTAACTACAAAATGAAAAAGAAAAATACGTGCTAAAAAGAAATGTAAGATGTTATAATTCATTTACTGTATTTCTATGACAATTTAGGCAAGAAGTCAGAGAAATACTGAGTATACCAAGTCGATGGAGGTGCGATATTGAGGATCTTCCAAAGGTTATGCACGTATAAGAGAATAAATGGTTAGTCGATTACTACTTGATCTTATTATTATTTATATTTAATATATCTAACCCGAAAACATGTTCTTCACTACTGCAGAAGGAAGAAAAGAGGAAAGCTGGGGAGGCTGAGCCTGTCATTAGCCGATTCGAGTTATTTAAGATTACCCGACAGACTCCAGATGGGAGTGTTCCAGATCCTATTGCACAGCAAGTTATAGAACAAGCGGTAATCATACATCAATTTTATTATTTTTTTAATTACAAACTATATTATATTATTTGACACAAATTATATACTTTAAGACCGTCTATCTCAAAACATGACGCCCGAAGACCTCCATATGATGTCCCGATGATCTACTTGCTCAGGCTTATGGTCATCAGGAGCATCCCGCCCGCATGCGCAGCACATGATTTGGGGTGACGAAGACAACATTGACGACGACACCTCGGAGTAAAGTTTCTCTACTTGCACAACAGGTTGCTTCACTGGCTAGACAGGTAGAGATGTTATCTCAACTACATAATCAAGGACCGTCGTCGAGTACTGGAGCAAGCCATCAGGACAGTTGTCCGACGATATATTCTGCTGATGCGCCTTCTCCACCTCAAAACATCTCCCACGTATATTGTTAGTTGTTTGTTGTATATTGTTGGTTGTTAGCTGTAGTTGATGTGGAGTTTGAGAAATATGTTGTTTGTTTGTTGTAATTGATGTTGATGAATATGATTTGGTTGTTTGATGTAGTTGATTAATTGGGAGTTTGATAAATATAAGCGAAATTCTGTAGAAATTTTTAAAAAATATTAATCAATGTATATTTTTATAGGAACAGACACTGATCATGTGCTATTTATATTTGGAATATCCTACACGATTGGGGGCCACATGGACATTACACAGTAGCTCCAACAGAGTGATTCATGGTCGCTCTCTCACTCCTAGATTTCAGAGGGTCACTGTTGATTTGCCTGTTTCCAGAGAGGAGAATTCCCCAGTGCCTAAACCAAATGATGAGGCGACCACAGTCGGGGCGGCGATTGGCCACTTTCTAGAATGGCCTAGTCACTTGGTCTTATTAACTCAGAAGGTAAAATATACGTTATTAAATTTTCTCTCATTTTTGTTAAACTAACCAATTGCAAATTGATTGTAGAAATTACAGACTCCCCAAAAGACGAGGGAGCCCCGTGCTACAGTGCCTATTGAGAGGGAAGGACCGAGTGGGCCTCCTGCTGTAGTGCCCAGACGACGACGGCTAGGTTATCCTTTGCCAGGAGACGTAGATCTCAGCGATGATCTAATGTCTACGGTGTACACACTGGTATCGTCCCCGCTTATGCTCATGTTCTAGTTTCTTTTAATACTTACTTTCATATAAGTGGTTGGGAAGACTATATCCGTGTGGATCATGTTATGGAAGTAGTCCACGACCAGTGGTTGAGTGCGACTACCATTGCCTTTTATTTCAGGTATGTGTTTATTGATTTTTCATATTTAATTCTTCTAGAGGTTTAATTTTCTTTATTTAAATAATAATATGAGTATTTTTATTAATTAAAGATATTTGGGGGAGGTATATCTATCAAGAGATCATGAGGCCATTTTGAAGTATTCTTTCATCTCCCCTCAAGTGACTCCCTGCGTAGGTGCTGACCACACCCACGAAATGGAGATGTTTGCGCTACACATGTATAAATATGCTAGGAGAGACCATCTCATTTTGTGGCCTACATATGTGGGGTAAGTATATAGAACAAACATGTCATCAAAATATTTATTAATATAAATATGCAAATGAAATATGCTTTTAATATTCTTATTAAAATGCAGGCAACATTGGATGTTGGTCGCAGTCAATATGAGTCCACAAGTGGTATATTTTATGGACCCACTTCCGGATAGAGTGCATTCTGACCTCCCAGAAATTATGCAATTTATGGACTGATATGTTTTTTTTAATTATTTTAATATCATTTTATTTTTAGAATTATGCATATATAATTTATTTTTATTTTTTTAATTATAATAATAACAGTGTGATGAGGATGTATCAGAGTCGCCTTCCGCCCGAAACATCAAGAGAATTTAATACCATTACGTAGAAAAATATTTAGGTATATACTTTAATTGAAAAAAAAATCTATATTTATTCATGTGTTAACTATAATTATTAATCAACAGGTGCCGAAACAGCAAGATAGCTTTAGCTGTGCCACTTTTGTATGTAATTACATTGAAGACATAATGTTGACTTCTCAAACGACGATTTCAGGCGACGTAAGTAGCTAGTTGGGGCAATTTAATTAATTTAAATATATATATATATATATATATATATATATTTCTAATTACATTTTTAATTTTGCAGTTTGTCTATGAACGTCCGCTTCGTTCGTACGGAAAGAAAAGACTCAAACAATTCAAATTAAATTGGACCGGGTATTTCTATAATAGATTTGTAGATTAGATCGATTAGTATAAATTTTGGTTCGACGATATGTAACTTTTATTTAATTTATGATAATATATTTAATTAGTTATAAGTTCATGTTTTAACATTAATTGGTTTATTTTAAGTATTTTATTTTTGTAAATTTATATTATTGTATATATATAAATTAATTAAATAAAATATATAATAAATAAAAAATATATATATATAAAATATAAAATATAGAATATATATTATATAAAATATAGAATATATAAAATACATTATACGGAATTAAAAAAAATATAAATGCTTGGATAGTGGTTTATAACCGCTGTGCAAGAAATAAAAGAAAAATGGATTTGAGCTTAGAAAGATGTTATGAACCGCTCTTTAAGTTGACCACTTAGAGAGCGGTTCATAATCGCTTTCTAAGCTCCATTTTTACAGCGGTTTTGTAACCGCTTTCTAAGCTCGACCCAACTTAGATAGTTTTTGCTTGGAGGGCTCATTTAATCGCTTTCTAAGTGGAAAATTGTGAGCTCTCCAAACCTTTTTTTTTTTTGTATTAGTGAATTTTCCCCTTCAGTGACATACATTTGGACATACAGTAACACAATTTGAAAGAAAAAAAACCTGAAATTACTTTTGCACGGGAATTTGGAAAAGATTCGCTAAATTTGAACCATCTCGGTCAGAATCCGGAGTTTCTTTTTAATATGAATTATTCTACGAAGCAAATGAGCAACATTTAGTGGAACGGACAAAAATAACAAAATGAGCAACTTATAAAACTGATGGAGTATGGATAATCTTTATGCATCATAACCACAACTTTTTAGAATATATATATAGAGGGTAAATTTTTTTGCGACCATCTTATATCATAAGACCTACATTTATTAGTTAAAAATTATCACTTTTAAAAAGTAATAAAATTTTAATAAAAATCGATAATATTTTTTGTTAAAAGTGACTATTACTTTTTATTAAAATTTTATTAATTTCTTAAAGTGGTAATTTTTATTAATAAATGATAGGTCTCATATAATTTTTTTTCATATATATATGTTTTAGGCTTGCTTGCATCGATCTAAGTGTATGTTCAAACAATTACACCAATTAGTATCACCAATTACACCAATCGAAAAGTGCATTATTAAAAAATATTAATTTTTCATTAATAAAAAATAAACTTTTCAATAATAATGAATATATATAATTTTCTAAAAATGCACTTTCACGATGCACTTTGTGTACAAGAAAATTATTTTAATATAAATGATACACCCTAGCTAATACACTAGCCTATAATAATTTCGTGCAAGGTTGGGTATTTTTTTTTTGTATTTACATATTAATTTTAAAAAATAATTATATTTACAGATTGATTCAAAATATTTGCAAAGAAAAATTTTATTTTATTTTTCATAAAACTATTTTGTAAAATGTCATTTCTAAAAATAGTGAAAGATTAACAGACAAGATTAATTTTAAAATGTCATTTTTAGGGTGGGGGTGTGTTTAAGTTGTAAGATTAATTAATTTTAAAAGTCAACGAGTTCTAAATATATACATATTAAACGTTATATAATGTTGTTGCTCTAATTAATTTTCACAATTATCGAATATTTCACATGGCCACTAGGACACTAGAGGCTAAAGTACAATTAATCCTTTCCTATTAGGGTTGACTTTAGAAATTAAAACAGAAATCCTCATTACATTTGAAGTGCTCATAAAATACATTTTTAATTGTTTTATATTCCTTCCATTTCATAAAAATTTGCACTCTACGAAACGATATATTTTTTTAAAAAAATATTATATATAAAATAGTGATATATAGATAAATATGTGCAAAAGTTTGTGAGTATGCACGCAAATCAATGTTTATTTTTTTAATAGTGTACAATTTTGTATGAGACATCCAAATAAGAAAAGTGTGCAAATTCCAGGGGTAAGGAGGTAGTATATGTTATTATATTAAAAAATAATTATTTTTATAAAAATAAATAAATTTGTATAAATTTAATATTTGAATAGATAATAACACATTTTGCCTTTATATTACATTAGAAAAATATTAATTTATGTAAAGACACATATATTGGTGAAAATTAACATTTAGTCTGATAATACACATAATTTTCCCCTTTAGTAACATACATTTGGACATACAGTAACACAGTTTGAAAGAAAAAAAACCTGAAAATACTTTTGCACGAAAATTTTAAAAGATTTGCTAAATTTGAACCATCTCGGTCAGAATCCGGAGTTTCTTTTTTAATATGATATATTTTATGAAGCAAATGAGCAACATATAGTGGGACAGACAAAAATAGCAAAATGAGCAATTTATAAGACGGAGGGAGTATATTTAATCTTTACCACAAGTTTTTAGAATATATATATATATATATATATATATATTAAATTTTGTGTGCGACTATTTAATATTATAAGACCTACATTTATTAGTTAAATATTATCACTTTTAAAATGTAATAAAATTTTAATAAAAGAGATAATATTTATTGTTAAAAGTGACTAACACTTTTTATTAAAATTTTATTATTTTTTTAAAGTGATAATTTTTTATTAATAAGTGCAATCTCGTATAATTTTTTTTCATATATATATATATATGACTTAGGTCTGTTTGCATCATGTGATTTTAAGTGTATGCATGTTTAAACAAATACACCAATTATTATTAAAAGAATCGCAAATGCTATAATCGAAAAATACATTATTAAATAATATTAATTCTTCATTAATAAAAAATATAACTTTTCAGTAATAATGAGTATAATTTTTTAAAAATGCACTTGCACGATGCACTTTGTGCACAAGGAACTTACTTTAATATAAATGATACACCCTAATGCACTAGCCTATAATAATGTCGTGCAAGATTGGGTTTTTTTTTTTTGTATTTACATATTAATTTTAAAAAATAATTAGATTTATAGATTGATTCAAAATGTTTACACAGAAAAATATTAATTTATTTTTCATAAAACTATTTTGTAAAATGTCATTTCTGGAATAAGTAAAATATTAAACGACAAGATTAATTTTAAAATGTCATTTTTAGGGTGGGGGTGTGTTTAAGTGGTATACCGAAAAGATTAATTAATTTTTAAAGTCAAAGAGTTCTAAATATATATTAAACGTGATCCAACGTTGTTGCTCTAATTAATTTTCACAATTATCGAATATTTCACGTGGCCACTAGAGGCTAAAGTATAAGGCAAAGTATTGTATGAAAATGGTTCATGATAAGTTTGTCATGAACAAGTTTTAAAGTATTAAATATTTAACTAGGTGTATCAAACATCTCATCAGTTGTATCAAAAGTTGAGGCCAATAAAATCTATATATTGAATTTAACATTTGATACAACTGATGAATATTTTAATACACTTGACCAGATATTTGCTACATTAAGACAATTTTATGATAACTTATCATGAACTATTTTCACACAACATCTACTCAAACTATAATTAATCCTGTGTCCTATTAGGGATTTAAAACAAAAATCCTCGTACTATATATAAAGATAAGCTGGAGAAATATGATCATCATACAAATTAAGAAATACATTATTAAGATGTTGCAATTTGTGCTATTTCCAGTCATGGCGGTGTGGATATGGCAATTCATCAACTGGGTGTGGATTAAGCCAAAGAGAACTGAGAGGCTGTTCAGAGCGCAAGGCATGAAGGGGACCTCTTACAAGTTCTTCTATGGCGACACCAAAGAAACTGGTCTCTTGGACCAAAAGCCCTTCCACAAACCCCTTGCTCTCGACGATGACCTTATTCCTCAACTCATGCCCAACATTTTTTACTCCATCAAAAAATACGGTATCTTTTCAGAATTACTCCATCCGTCTCACTATAAGTTGCTCATGTTGTCATTTTCGTTTGTCCTACTATATGTTGCTCATTTGTTTTTTTATCTTTTTTTGAAAACTACTATTCACTTTTTATTATTATTTTCAATACTTTTTTACATCAGTGCATACATTCAATTCAACCAATTTCTAAGTAAAAAATTAAGTTGTTAAAGTAAGGGAGAGCTTATTTCAAAGATCTTCAATAATGGTAATGAGAATTAATTTTTATTTTCCTTCTTTACCATTATATATGTTGAATGAGTGTTTGTATTCATGGTGGTTACATCATTAGTGTTATCCTCCAATTTTGGAATAAATTAAATTGACAAAAAAGAAAGTTGTTGATTGTTGTATGGAGGATTGATTGAGGAGAATGATTATAGAGTGAGACGAGTGTAATCAAATAAGGGTAATGATTACCTTATTTAGGGGGAAAATCAATGTCAAGAAAATTGAGCTATAATGACAGCATCCTGTCATTATTGTTTTTCTAGTTAAAGACTTTTAATGAGAGGAACATGATTTTTAATGACAGGCCCTGTCATTAAAGATCATTTTCCTCTTATTAAAAGTCTTTAACTAGAAAAGCAATAATGACAGAATGCTGTTATTATAGGTCAATTTTCTTGTAGTGGTTGTGTACCACATTTATTCTCATTACCTATTATAATTACTATATATTAATCCTCACTCTCATTGCCATTGAAGAATTTTCATATCAAACGCCCCCTAAAATTTTAGATACGTGAAACATATATTAATTGTAGGTAACATGTCGTTCATGTGGGAGGGACCACGGCCACGGGTGTTTGTAATTAGGACAGATTTGATAAAAGAGGTGATGAGCAAATATCGTATATATCAGAAGCCGTATAGAGTATCTAATCACACTAGTCAGATGGTGATTACTGGCATTGCTTCCATGGAGGGTGATCAATGGACCAAAGCTAGATTGAAGCTTAACCCTGCTTTCAATGTCAACAAGTTAAAGGTCAAAATTCATCATATATATGCAAACATTCATTCTTTAATTTTTTAACAAAGTTGTGAAATCAATTAATGCTCCAATACTATCTAGTAGTGGACATAATTATCAGAGTTTAAATCACAACTCGTCTCATAACTATCTGACAAAATAGATTTAATTCCAAAATTAATTTTTTTCAGATTTACTACCAAGTTTTCTAATAAAGTTCAATTATAGTCCCAAAATTAACTTTTTATTAGATTTAGTCCCAATTTTTTTTAATTTTTGCCTAAATTAAAAGTTGAAAAGTGAAATAAATTGTTTTGAAAATTAAAATTGGTAATTTCTGACAAATCTATTAATGTAATTTTTATAAAATCTAATGTTATTTCACTTTTCACCTTTAATTTGAGACTAAAATTGGACCTTATTAGAAAATTTGGGATTAAATCTAATAAAAAGTTAATTTTGGAACTAAAATTGAATCTTATTAGAAAATTTGGGACTAAATCTGATAAAAAAATAATTTTGGGACTAAATCTATTTTGTTAAATAGTTATGGGACAAATTGTGATTTAAACTTGAATTGTCATATCCATATCATGAAAGGACTGGAGGGGCTCAACGAGTGGTATAATTTAATATGAGAAGAGTTGGTTACAATTTTATTTAAAAATCAATATTTTTGTTAAAGATTAATTTTAGATTTTCATTTTAAAATATTATTTATTTATATCAAAATTTAAGATTTTTTTATTTTATAAATAGACATCAATATTGAAGTATTTTGATATATAACTATTTTTCTCTTTTATCTCTTTATTTGTTTCATCTTCTAGTTTTTTTTTTTATCATGAATCCAAATTATCTAAACTATCAAAAGTATCCCAATTTTTAATCATTTGATTTATGTATTTCGATTCCTGTGATATTTAATTTTATTATTGAAAATTATTGTAATTTTAAGTATGTTGTAATTTTTTTATCAGGAATAATTTAAAATTGATACATTTTTAAAGCACAATTTTCAATTGGTACATAATTTTTGCATAACAGATTAAATTTGAGTTGAATAATAGAGTCTTTTTTTTGCATATTGTACCAATTTTTTTTAAAATTTTTTTAAATATATTATTTTGTAACTAGCCCTTTTTATTCAAATTATGAATTTTTAATATAATAAAATCTGTATATATATACATATATAATACTCCCTCCGTCTTTCTATAAGTTGCTCATGTTGCCATTTTCGTCCGTCTTTCTATAAGTTGCTCATTGCTATTTTACCTTTTTGGAAACTACTATTCACTTCTTTATTATTATTTTCAATACTTTTTACACTATTTTCATTACTTTTTCACTTTTCTCCATCACATCACTCATACTTTTTCACTTTTTCTATCACATCACCTATACTTTTTCACTTTTTTCATCACATCACTTATACTTTTTCACTTTTACCTTAATTCGTGTGCCCAAAAGCAACGAGCAACTTATAGAAATACGGAGGGAATATCTAATTAATAAAAGATTAAAATGTTATTTATTTAATGAAAATTGTGGTTGTGAATGATTGTTGATAAAGTAGGAAAAATAAGATTTAATATGTTGAAAATTGTGAGAGAGAGAATGCATTTTTTATTAGAAGGTTAAGTTGAGGAAGGTTAGAGATAAATCTAGTCTAAGTCCATCCATGATTCCAAAACAAGTACAGAGAATTGTGGAATTTATTAGAGGACAACATAAATGAATTAATTTCACTATTCTCTACAAGTTTAGATTTTTAAATGAGATGAAACTTTTTTATGATATCAGAGTCTCCAACTCACAGCAACGAGCCCAGAAACACCCTTGATCACATATAAGAGAAATTATAAAAAAAAAACCCACAAAAACAAATCTAATTCGCACCTCTTTACAATTCCTTCCAAAATTAACTAATTTATATTAATTCACTAATGTCTCGTTTGGTTCAATGGACAGGATAAATAACTTAAGATAGATTAGTCAAGATTATAATTTAGAGATTTTTATTTTTGAATTATATAGTATGATTGAATTGATGGATTAAGATAATTAATAATGATAATTTCCATTTTGAATTTTTGGATTGCAAGATTAATAATAAAAAATTATGCAATTGACAATTTTGTCCTTCTATATCATAAACTAAAATGAAGTGAATTAATTCTTTTTCCCAGTATAAGAGGAGTATTTAGTAAAGATAAATACAATAGATTATTATCATATATTTCCCTAAGATAATATTATCTACCGTTCATAAGGTAAGTTAAATTTTAATATTGGGCTTTTTATTAATCTTGAGCTTTTGTTCATTAAATCAAATATCAAATTAAATAAGGTAATTTAATTTATCTTAGCTTATCTAATAACCAAATAAGGCTTAATACAGACTCATATAAATCTTGGACTCCCTACAACTTGAAATGCTTCCCTTCTTCCTTTTTTTTTTTCATTTTAAAATTAATTAATTAATCCAAACAAAATTCAGTTTAAAAAATCTAGCAATTAGTATGTATTTTTATTTTTTATTTTTTTTAATGATAGAAACTGGTGCCTGCGATCCAAGGGTGTGGGCATCACATTATAGAAGAATGGAAAGAGATGATATCAAAAAATGGGGGGTGGTGTGAGATTGATGTGTCACCATATACGGATATATTCACCAGCTCAGTTCTTGCACAGTTGATGTTTAGCACTACATATACTGAACGGATCAAACAGACGTTTTTTAAGCTTTTTGAGCTATCCAGTACGGGCAAATTAGCCACATATTCAGTCCCTCTGCCCGGAGAAAGGTACGAATTATTCTTATTCTCTCCGTCCCACTGTAACAGTCCTTCTAATTTGTGTATTTTACGAACCCTCTTCATGAATTTATAAATATATAAATTTTATTTTGTGTTTAAAATGGAGGAATTTTTATAACAGTCCTTCTAATTTTTTTTTATAATTTATATAATTAATGCACCCTCTTGCAAATTATCATTGATTTTGACCGACCGCAAAAACTAAGAAAATTATATATTTTAAAAATAAATATTTAATTTCAGATATTATGAATCTTGTTTTTCCTCCCAGACGATTATAATACACACTCATATGAAATATTTCACGATGTGAAATATACTATATTAAAAATTCACAGGTCCTTAATCAGGTCGGGTCGAATTTGGTCTCTTTTTTTTTTCAAAATTTTCGCAACTATAATTCCAGATATTTTCGCTCCCAGATATGTTACAATTTGGGCAAAGACATGTTATTATTAGGCAAAATGTGTGTTACAATCAAATTGAATGTTGTTTTCTTTTCATATATTCATTTGTTTTTGTAGAAATAATATTTTTTCATACAATCTAATAAAAAATGTGTTACTATAAAAAAAATTTATTTTTTCATAAATATTTATCAGAAAACAATATATTTTCTTATAATGACACACATTTTGCTCTTATATTATATAAAATTTTATTTATTATATAAAAATAAATGAATATATATAAAAAAACAACATTTCATAAGATTGTAACACATTTTCTCCCCAGTTTGTATTACAATATGGGCAAATGTGTGTTACAATATGGACAAATACGTGTTAATATAAGAGAAACTGTTCTATATGAAAAATTATTTATATGACAATATAATAACACACATTTTGCTCTTGTATTATATTAAAAAATTATTTATTATATAAAAATAAATGAATATATATAAAAAGAACAACATTTCATAAGATTGTAACACACATTTGCTCTAATAGTAACATACATTTTCTCCCCAATTTGTGTTACAATATGGGCAAATATGTGTTACAATATGGGCAAATACGTACGTGTTACTGTAAGAGAAAATATACTTTTATAAGAAGGGTATCTTACATATTGGTTCAAAAAAGTAGCTATATTTACAAATTGGTTCACAATTTCTGCACAGAAGTATAATTTTTTCTTCCATAGAAGCATATTTTTTTCTGCACAGTAATCTATTTGTAATTTGTGTCAATTTTGTGAATCATTTTGTAATTTTCCCTTATAAGAATGAATATGTGTTTTTTAATTTAATCATCATTCCTTTAAATCTAGGTATATTGATTCATATATTAACACACTTTTTTACTATTTTATTTATAAAAAAATAATTATTTCTATACAAATAAATAAATATTTATGAAAAACCAATATGTTTTCTTATAGTAACACACATGTTTTTTCTCTTATATTATGTTAAAAACTATTTTTCTATAAAAACAAATGAATATATGCAAAATAACAACATTTTATAAGATTGTAACACACATTTGCTCTAATAGTAACACATATTTGCTCCCCAGTTTGTACTACTATATGGGCAAACATATGTTACTATATGATAAAATATAATTTTCTTAAGAACAAATATATATTTTTTAATTTAATCATAATCCATTAAACCTAAATATAATGATTCATGTAATAATACACGTTTTACTATTTTATATGTGTTATTATAAAATAAAATAAAATAACTATTTATATACAAATAAATATATATTTATAAAAAATGTAATATTTTTTCTTATAATAACACACATTTTGCTCTTACATTGTATAAAAAATATTATTTTTACAAAAACAAGTGATATATATGTTAAAAACATCATTTGGTCTGATTGTAACGCACATTTTGCCTTAAAGTAACATGCATTTGCTTAAAAAGTAACATAACTGGGAGCGTAAAAACCTGGAAATTGTGTTTGCGCGAAAATTTGAGAAAATTACTCAAATTCGAACCGACCCGGTCATAGATCCGCAAATTTTTTATGTATGATATGTTTCACACCGTGAAACGTTTCATATAAGTTTTTGTGTTGACAATTAAAGCGAAACAGAAGATGAGAACATCAATTACTTTCGTATGCTAGTAAAATATGTCAATGTTTTTTTCAATATTTTTTGTACACAATTCGACTAATTTTTATATGGATATAAAAACAAAAAAACAACAAAAGCATCCTACTATTAATGTTGTGTAATTTGATTTACACAATTTGATTTCATATTTATATATATAACAATTCACTTTACTAATTTGACTTTGATTATAAAGAAGTTCTGATAAAAAAATATAAATGAAATACTACTATCTCACAATTTTAATATTTTTACCCACTTTAATTTAATATAAAGTTTCTTCCATAATTAATGATAATACAAACAATTTATTCTTACATCTTGACTTGAAATAAAATTGCTTAAATTCTATTTTGAATTTCAAAACAAATACCTATTGTTATCAATCAGCATTTTAAATTTTGACAAAAATTTGTGACACCATCTCATATTATGAGAACCATCAAATTAAAAAAAGTTATAGAGTTTTAACAAAAATATTGTTATTGCAGGTGAATTGCAAGACAAAAAACAAAAAAATATATTAATTATAGAATGAAAATCTAGGATCAAGTAAAAAAGAGATACAGGATGGAAATATATTATTTTCCCAAAAAAAAAATTGAAATGGAACTGTATTTTGAAGGTCGTCTTTAAATATTATTATAGTTCTATTTTTATTATTTGTACAACGTAGTTCTTGCATTATAAACATGTATTTTTGTTTCTACACATAAAGCTAATTACTCTATCTGTCCCAAAATTACTTTTACAATTTCCTTATTTGAACGTCTCAATTCTACTTTCACACACCTAAAAAATAAACTTTTTAAACTCACAAAAATCAATAAATTATAATTTTTTCTTATTTTATTATTTAAATTTATACTCATATACTCACTTTTCGCGTATCCAGGACTACTACGAAAATAGTCTTGGAACGGAGGGAGTAATAATTATCGATGTGTTGCATTATAAATATATATATATTCCCTATTAATAGGTATCTTCCGACGAAGCAAAATCGTAAAGCAAAAGAAATCAACAATTTTGTACGAGCATCATTTATATCAATGATTAATGAAAGGTTGAGAAAGAGAAAAGGTGGACAAGATGAGCATAGTGGGGACCTTTTGGACTTATTACTAGGGGAATTGTACGAGGAAAAATGTCTAAAGGAGAGAGATCGACAAAAACTTATTGAAGAAGTGATTGCACATTGCAAAATATTTTTCTTTGCAGGCTATGAGACGACTTCTAATGCATTGACTTGGACTATGATTATGCTTTCAGTCCATCAAGATTGGCAAAAACGAGCTCGAGAAGAGGTTTTCCAAGTACTTGGTGACAAAAAGGAAATCACTCAAGATGACTTGAGCAAGCTCACGATAGTAAGTTTCGTTTGTTATTTGTGTTTGCAATACTACTTCCTCAATTCCAAAACTATTTTCACACTTTCCTTATGTGGAAGTCCACATACAAAAAAAGAAATCTTTTTACACTCATAAAAGTCCACAAAATACACTTTTTCTTATTTTATTACTTAACTTTACACTCACATACTCACTTGTCCTTGGTTCTTGTGTCCAGAACTACTATGAAAGTAGTTTTGGGACGAAGGGAGTATTTGATTCAATGAGGGCCGAGTTTGATGGTTGAAAAAAGAGTTAGATTTTTGTGCATCGGGTGCACAAATTAATTTTAAACCCTTAATAAATAAAACTATTCACACTGAATAATCACAATCTGATGATTTTTAATATAAACAATTCTAACTATTTAGTAAAAATGACATTTGAGTAAAGAGAACGAATATGACATACTCTTCATGCCCTTGTAGCATTTTCATAACTAAAAAAATTTTGTCTCATCTAAAAATTCAAATCCGTCTTTTATTAATTCATTTATTTAAAATTCTAACAATTACGTGGCGATCAGTTAATAAATTTAAAGAAATTATATTGTGATTGCAGATAACAATGATCGTAAACGAAATAATGCGATTATATCCATCGGGAAAGGAAATATCTAGAATTGTTGATAAAGACACAAAGTTAGGGGACTATTTTATCCCAAAGGACACAATTATAACGTTGCCAACATTGATGGTGCACCGCAACAAACAAGTATGGGGTGAAGACGCGGGAAAATTCAACCCGGAGAGGTTTGCGGAGGGAGCAGCGAAAGCGACAAAAGGCGAAATGGCATTTTTGCCATTCGGGGGCGGCCCCCGTATCTGCATCGGTCAAAATTTGCCTCTCATAGAGATGAAACTCTTCATAGCCATGATCACTCGCAACTTCTGCTTTCATCTCTCGCCCAACTATGTTCACGCCCCAAATGCCGCTTTCACCATTTATCCGCAGCACGGCGCACCTCTCATTGTGAAAAAAATCTAGTTAACTTCGATTTTCCCTATGTTTTTTTTTTCGTATTCTGAAAAAAAAAAATAAGGAGGGATACACTTTTCCTTTAAATTACAAAAAGGGATAAATATGCAAAAATTATAAAAGATGGACACTGCAAATATTCTAAAAATTGCACACTTGTCCTTCTTTATAATAAAGCTAAAAAAATTTCCCTTTTTGTAACTGTCCATTTTGTATTTTCCTTTGTGTTCTTTTCTCTTGATCAATAACATGTGTCTGTATTGCTGGAAATTTTGGTTATGTTAGAATCGGGCCCGTCCCAAATAATATAGAGGTCCTGTTTAATTACTTTTTAAAAATGAGTGCTCAAATGTACTGGTTGAAGTTAAATAATTAGAGAATATAGAATAATTACCAACATAAATGAAAAAAAAGACCATTAAACACCATAAATTTGGGTGGGGTTTTTTTTTTGAGAAAATTAATTAAGTAGGATTGAATTGAGGAGGAAAATAAAAGATTTATTGCTCAAAAGTTTTTCTTGATGTTGATATAGAGAATAGAGAGAATTAAGGAGAAGAGAGAAAATTAAGATGCGAGACAATTAAGGAGGGGAAAGAAGAGGCGAGTAGGTGTAATATTTTTTTGTGTGCATTGTTACATGTCACCGGGTACACTTGCTTAAGAAAGGGCCTGCTTAGAATATTCAATTTTATGAGGTGTGTGGAATGTTCCTTTTTGGGCAAGATTAGAAGTTGATTTCTTGAAAATTAAATTTTTTTTATCGGTAAATGTTAGTTGTTAGTAGTTAGTTACACCAAGGGGGGTGTATTGGATTAGGATTTTAAAAGACTTTTTTAGCTGAAAAAAATCCTGCAGATTTTAAAGATTTTGTAGGATTTTGGTGACTTTTAAGATTTTGTAGGATTTTGTAAGACTTTTAAAATAAGGATTTTAATGGATTCTATAGGACTTTGTAGACTTTGCAGAATTTCATGGATTTGTGACATACAATAAAAATTCAAAATTTTTCATACCTTCAAATTAAAAAAAAAAAAAAAAGTTAAAGACCAAAAAAATCATAATATCATGTCCTTTTAAATAGCATTACTCCACATATTCATAGCTATACTAGTCCTCAAAGCATTAGCGTCATGTCGTTCTTGCTCTTGAGTTTGAATGATAGGCTCAAAATCACGGTCTTCATTAACTGGTAATGTTGAAGATGAAGGTTCGTCCACCGATTCAATTGGAAATTCATCAGAATGACATTCTTTGCGAATAAAGTTATGTAGAGCTGCACATGCTAATATTATCAATATAAAAAAATATCGAAATTGAATAATCAAAGCAACCAAAATAAAATATAACAAAACTCAAATACCGTAAAAAAATATTATCAATATAAAAATATTACCTAATGACATATGTAATATATAATATTAGTATTATAATAATACTATATAAAAATAAAGATTTATCTTGTATATAAGTTAGGATGAACAATATCGTTTTTAATACTATTTAATGATTAATTATTAACTATTTTTATTTATTCTAGTATATATGTATATATAATATTATATTACTCTTCGTCACTGTAATTATTTTATCGTTGATGTTATAAATGTAGAGATGAAATTATAAGGTTAAAACTATTTTAGGTCTTAAAAATAAATAATTATATATAAATCAATTTGGGGATAAATAAAGTCACTAATTAAAAAAGTCCACCGAAATCCTAGAGGTTTTGATGGGATTGTTGGTATTTATAAAATACACTAAAGAATCCATCAAAATCCATCAAACCCAACAATCCTTTAAAATCCTTATATTTTTTAATATCAGTGGATTGTTTTTAAGTCTTTTAAAATCCTGATTGAATACCAGTGGATTGTTTTTAAGTCTTTTAAAATCCTGATTGAATACCAATGGATTATTTTTAAATCCTTTAAAATCCTGATTGAATACCAACAGACTTTTTTATAAGAAAAAAGTCCTTTAAAATCCCACGAAATCTTAAACGAATACACCCCCCCAAGTCTCCAAACACTCCAAGAATAAACTCCTAGCCAACCTTATATCTCTCATCTCCCAATTCGTTCCCAGAGGAAATCGAACACGGGTCACTCACTCAAGTGAGGAGCCCGGTGGCCAGGTGAACTAGCCCACTTGGTTGATTTCTTGAAAATTAAATGATGTAGGATCATCCTATTGGCGCACATAGTAGATGATAATAGTGCTTCTAAACTCTTAAAATTGAATTTTGGTGAGTGGAAAATTGATATGCCAAGATAAACGTCTCAATTCAAAGTGTTGATTCTTAAGTGATAAGTGATAAGTTTGAGGGAAATTTGAGCAAACTAAGCAATATATATTCAGTCACTCTGCCCCTGGAGCAAAGTAAGTATTACCCACTCCGTTCCATTTTAGATGGTTCAAAACTTTGAAAAAAATAATAACGTTTTCTTGCATTAAAAGAAAAAGTAATTCGACCCTTTTAAAATAATATCTTAAAAATATTAATTATGCATTGATTAGGATAATAATTGCATCATATTTGGTGTATTTTAGCATGATATTGAGTGATTTATATACATTATTGACCCAAATATACTATATATTGTGTTATTCACCCTTTTGTGGAAGAAAGTTGCTTTTATAGGTTAAAACGGGCAAAAACGAGGATATTACGATGAGGAAGGCGAAATGATGTGGTCCAAGCATTTAGGGAGGTTTAAATGACCAAGAGGAAGACCCTAGGAAGCTTGGACGAGCAATTGGATCAAAATGGAAAAAGTTAAAATCGGACATCAGAGGTTGAACCTTGATCGAGCGCAACGAGCCATTGTTCGAGCAAAGTTTTCTGAACTCGGCCAAGGGGGTCCGCTCGACCAGAAGTTGTAGTGCGCTCGAGCTGGCTTGCTCGAGCGCATATGAGCTTCAGATCGAGAGCAGGTCCGATTTTTGAGTAAATTAAGGGTGAATTCGACTTTCTGTCCAATTAATGAGGGGCAAATGAGTCTTAACGTTTGGAGTATTATAAATACCACATGAATAAGATTTTGGAGCAGGAATTCTCATATCACTTCATTAGATTCTTACTTCTTAGATTATAGAGAGATTAGGGAAGTTACCAAGTGGGTTACATTTTGATTTTGCATCTTATTTCTTTGATTACTTTTGATCCGACCGTTGGAATTTCAATCCATTTGTTGCATTAGATTCTTCTCGTCTTTAGCTACGATTTTACGGTATGATTATTCATTTTGAGTTCCGGATTAGAAGACATCTTTTGAAGGTATTTGGAGTGTATTTCTATTTCATCTACAACTGGTAAGATTCCTTGTAATTCTCTTACTTTAATGTTAATCATGATTGTACTTAGCTTAATTGTAGTTTGTCCTTGCCAATTAGTCATGGGCTAATACTCTTGTTACATTGGTGTATGGAGATTATGGTGTAGTTTAATACCTTGTTAATCATATGTATGTATGAGTTAGCTTGATGTATTAATTCTCTATCTTGATGATTGATTGAACTTTTGGTGTAAGAATTTGGATGTTTTGAGCCTAGTTAAGTTAGCAACATATGATAATTGAGTTAATATCTTGTTTTATATGCTTTGTAGGAGATGGGAAAGAAAGGTAAAGGGAAAGCTTCAAGTTCAAGTTCTCGCCAAGTGAGAGTAGAAAATGATCCGATTATGGAAGAGGATTGTTACGATAGATGTGGATATAAGCCTTCCTAATTCGGGTTATATTTTGAGGATACAGCGGAGTTCTTTAGCACATTTGAGAAAGTAGTCAAGATCGGGTGTCATAGCTCCCGGTACTTCCACAAAGAAACGGTTGAGTTTCTTAGCTTTGGAGATAACGTGGAGGACTTATTCGAGAATATTGGGTGGAGAGGTTTACTTCAAGTGAATCAAAATTCATACAGCAAGCTTAATATCGAGTTCCTTATCAAGTTCCAACTCATAGAGAATAATGGAGTGCCGGTTCTAATCCATTTCTGAGTCAACAACAAGGGGTATAGCTTGACTACCCAAGAGATCAACCAACTTTTCGGTTGTGAGGAGGAAGTTTCAAGGCTCAATTTCTATGCTAAAGAAAGTTTTGTTAGAGAACAAGAGTTTTGGAGGATGATCACAAAGGATGAAGATCAAGCTTACTTAGCTCAACACTCAAAGGCCTCACAAATTGCCAACCCTATCTTTGTTTATGCACAAAAGGTGTTAGCCAACACCGTTTTCGATAGGCACGAGACCGGAGGATTGAGGATCGAAGAGCTATACCATCTCTACTCTATGGTTAACTCGATTCCCGCCGATTTTGGAGCTTATCTTTGCAAAAACCTCTCCTATCAATATTCTCACTTGAATAGTACTTATGGAGGAATGATTGCTCACATAGCCTGAAGTGTTGGGTAGGAGCCAAGTGAATAAGGTGTTAAATTTGCATATCTTGATTCGCCCTATTTGATGAAGACAAGAATGGTTAACAAGAAAAGAAGGACACCTTGCTTTGTTGGTAAGACATCCCATGATCTACCTTTTCCTCTTGTTGATTATAATTTACTTACATGAAAAAATGGAGATGCAAATTGGAGACTTGATACTCCTCAACACTTGGAGTTCAAAAGGTCATTCCACCAAGTTGCTACTAGGGTGAGTATGAGCAAACGAGCAAAAGGCGAGTCTAGCACTTGAGTGGAGGATGAGGATGAGCAAATGGAGGAAGAAGAGAGGTATGAAGAAGGAGGGACACAAAGCTTAATTTGTAGGCATGACTATGGAGGATTGGGCACAAGAGATGAGGTCCTCGAGGACAGATGTCACCTCATTGCGGACGGACATGACCGCCATTCGAAATGATCAAGCCGCATTCCGTACAGACATGCAAGAGTTGCTAGAGGCACAACGTGCCATGATGGCATGGCATATTGAAGATGGACATTGCACATGGCCTAACTACCCGTGGAGTGAACACCTAGGTACTAACTTCATCGTGGAAGGGTAACATCCTCTATCCTTATCTTAATTCCATTCCTACCTTTGATTTAGTTTGATTTGCGATTGTTAATTTCTTATTTGATTTGGGGATTGTTAACTTGTGATTGATTTTAGATTCTTGTGGTGTTATGCTATTTTGATTGATGACTTAGTTGCTATCTTGATCTATGATTCATTTTTGCCTATATCTTGTGATGTTTGATTGCTATTGTTGCCATTTTGGGAAGTGAATGTGTTGAGATAGACTTTTTATTGTGTTAATGATGTAGTTAGTGCATAGTTAGATGTGATGTATATATATTGTTTAATTCATGTGTTGTCTATCGTGTAGTTGATTCTTTGAGACTTGATACATGAATGAGATGTACATGTTTGATAGGATATAAGTCATGATCACATTGACCCGTGAGGTTTGAGCCGATTTTCTCGTTTCCACTTAAAACAAATGATATTTCTTTGATATGAGATCAACTTGGTGCATGTTCACTCTAGAACTTGACTTTAGCCTTGTTTGAAGTCACACATGATGATTAGTTTGCAAAGCATGATATGAGGCCATTTTTTATCTTTATTAGTCACTTTGCCAAATTGCCTACCAATTACATCATTTCTATTGTTTACCATTTGTGCCTTTAAGCCTTTCCTTTGGCTAACTATATTTGAAGTCATACTTCCTTCTTTTTTGAACTCTCTTATCCCTATGATTAGTAGAGTGAAAAGAAGGAATGAATGTGGTGATATGATGAAGAAATGGTTGCTAAAAGAGGAAAAACATTCAAGAAGCATGGAATTGAAAAGTGCATGTGCAAAGCAAATCATGAAAGGTTGATTCTTGTGTTGTGAATGTGATTACAAGTTGAAAAAAAGTGAAGCAATATGCTTAAGAAAGAGTGATGAATGTGAAAATTGCATGAAGAAGCGAAGTGCTTTTAGCAAAGAAGAATGTGAATGATCCTATATGTTCCTTCAATGCTTTACTAATCATGTAGTCTATTTTATCCTAAACTTCCCTACCTTACCAAAGAGCCAACACTACAACCTATGAAAGTCCTTATTGATTTTTGAACGATTTGTCAAAGTGGTGGAGAATTGGAGACTCTTGTCAAGCCTATGGTAGTGAATGTACCTTGTGTGATGTTGAGTGAACCTCATACACTTAAGAGATGAGCTATACACTTTTTTTTGTAAGGATTGTGACTCATTGACTTAATCATGTGTGCTTTAAGTTTGTGTAGATTGTGGATTAGATGAAACTACATTGATAGATGTGCATGAGTTAGGTGATGTATATGTGGCATGTGATTGTGTATTAGTTGCTCATTGATACAATTATTCCCCTTATCTTATCGCTTCATTGCCCGAGATCGTGCAACGATCTAGTTTGGGGTGTGATTAGGGTAATAATTGCATCATATTTGGTGTATTCTAGCATGATATTGAGTGATTTTTATATATTGTGTTATTCACCTTTTTGTGGAAGAAGGTTACTTTTATAGGTTAAAATGGGCAAAAACGAGGAGATTACGATGAGAAAGATGAAATGATGTGATCCCAACATTTAGGGAGGCTTAAATGACCAAGAGGAAGACCCTAGAAAGCTTGGATGAGCAATTGAATCGAAACAGAAAAAGTCAAAATTGGACTTCGGAGGTTGAACCTTGATCGAGCGCCAGCCAAGCCCTGATCAAGTGTAGCGAGCCGTTGCTCGTGCCAAAGTTTTTTTTACCTCGGCCAAGGGGGTCCGCTCGACCAGCAGTTGTGGTGCGCTTGAGCAGGCTTGCTCGAGTGCTTATGAGCTTCAGATCGAGCGTAAGTCCGGTTTTTGAGCAAATTAAGGGCGAATTTGTCTTTCCATCCAATTAATGAGGGGCAGATGAGTCTTAACGTTTGGAGAATTATAAATACCATATGAATCAGATTTTGGAGCAGGAATTCTCATATCACTTCATTAGATTCTTAGTTCTTAGAGTAGAGAGAGATTACAGAAGTTACGGCCAAGTGGGTAACATTTTGATTTTGCATCTTATATCTTTGATTACTTTTGATCCGACCGTTGGAATTTCAATCCGTTTGTTGCATTAGATTCTTCTCGTCTTTAGCTACGGTTGTACGGTAGGATTATTCATTTTGATTTTCGGATTAGAAGATAGCTTTGGAAGGTATTTGGAGTGTATTTCTATTTCATCTACAATTGGTAAGAATTCTTGTAATTCTCTTACTTTAGTGTTAATCATGATTGTAGCTTAATTGTAGTTTGTACTTGCCAATTAGCCATGAGCTAATACTCTTGTTGAATTGGTGTATGGAGATTATGGTGTAGTTTAATAGCTTGTTAATCCTATGCATGTATGAGTTGGCTTGTTGTAATAATTCTCTATCTTGATGATTGATTGAACTTTGGGTGTAAGCATTTGGATGTTTTGACCCTAGTTAAGTTAGCAACATATGAGAATTGAGTTAATTCAATGATGTTCATGATTGATAATTGTGCACACAAAGTGTTTGTGTTATTGTTTCTATGTCAATGAGAATTGCTTAGGAGCTAAGAGCATATCAAGTAGAGTATTAAGTGTTCTAGTGAGAACTAAGCATTTGATAGATTATATTGGCTTGATTAGTGTCTCTTGTGATACTTATGCATGCTAGGAATGACAAGTTGTTAAATGAACACATAATTGAAATATTCTTGTTGTGACCAGAATAATACAATTTTGGGCTTCCAAACCGGGATCCACCGGATCCCGAGTTTACCCCAAAATGGGTCGAATTCCTCTAATGTAATAGTGTAGGCCTTTTTATAATAAAGTGTAATAGGCCCAATTAGAATGGGCAGTTAGGTCTTTTTGGCTTTTATACTTGGCCCTATATAAATAGAGAGCATCCTCCTCATTTGTATGGGATACGATTAAGAGATAATACACACTTAGGCTAGGGGCTCTCTACGGAGCACTCAAAGCCATATTTAAGGGAGGAGCTCTCAAGCTCTTCCCGCAGTGCTGGTGTTTTTACTTATATTTATCATTTTTATCCATTTATCGGTACACCCTATAGCCACATTCAATCCACTCATAAAGCCCGATACATCGGTAACAACAAATGGCGCTAGAATGAGAGTATGAACCTACTGCAATTGCAAGCAAAAAAAAAAAAAAAACTAAGTTTCTGGCAGATGCGTGTTCACCTTGAAGATGAACAACAACAAAGCAAAAGATAAGTTCTTCTCTGTATCGAAGTTCTTCAAGTTTGTATGCATATGTCTATACAAAATCATTAAAGCATTCACGCTTAAAAAATCAGTTCATATTATCATACGATGAAGAAAAAAAAAAAACAAAAGAGTAATTGTCCTTTCAAAAAATGAATATAAATTTTGCAGGCTTTATCCCCAAAGAATTCTGTTTAAAGATCAACATTTTAATCCTACAAAATTATTGTCTATACTATTTCTTCCAGTGAGATTACTATTGGAAAAACCTTATTTTCTTTCTTGATTAGTGACGCTGAAAAGAGATAGTCAACGTTGCAGTTTTTTTTTTTTATCTTGATTGACAGGAATTTGAGCAAAGTTTCGGCACATTTCCTTTGAAAAATTTGGACAGAACTTCAGCATATATATCCTTCGGGAATTTGGGCCGGGATTGGAGCATATTTCCTTTTGGGGAAGTATGGGCTGAGTTGGAGCAGAGGCACCAGAACCCCTGAATCGGTCAATCTGGCCAGCCATCGATATTGCCCCGCGGTAACCTTGCCCGGCTGCCACATTAAAACCACAAGCTTGGCCGCAAGGCCCGCAACTACCTCGCAACATCGGCCACACAACCAAGCACTTCGCAACCTACGGACACTAGCATGAGCTCAAATCGACCGACCCCATCAATCTACAAGGAGTTCATATGTAATCTGCAAAAAGAGCTAGAGCACACTCCATCCACCAAAATGGATGCTGCAACTGCATTCCTGGCTTCCCTTGAAGAATCTAAGGTCACAGCCTTCAAGATGCAGCAAAGAAGCCACCAATTGAAATTCTCCCACCAGGGATGGCATCTTTATACGGTCCTAATCCTGGTCAATCTGCTCAGAAAAAGATGGGTCTCGCCCTTCCGAGTTCTAATCAGCAACACCCAAACCGTATCAACTTCTTCTGATCCTGCTGCTCAGCCCTCAACTGAAACAATATCCCATGAATATCCTGGTCATGCTCCATATCATCGGTGACAGGCTCAGAACCACCATAATTTTGGTTCGAGTGAAACGATTCAATCTGAGTTCTGATGAGCGACTGGACAAGACCAACCTCTATGAAAGTGACAAAAGCTAAGGGCGAAATGGATCATCCTGTTGGCGTCTAGGACGTCATTGAGCAAGTCAACCATTAAAACCGCTGGAAGAATCGACAAAATCATTAAATACATTGGTAATCTCTATGAAGATTCTTTTCCATGCCTCAGTTGATCGAACAGAGGAAGCTTCCTAGTTCAGGTTTCAGCCGTCGGACTTCACCTCTGAGTAGAGTTTCAATCGAGCAGACCCGTGAATGCTCTGATTTGCAAGGGCATACTTCGACCTAAAGGGGGATCAACCAACCTTGTGGGTCTTTGAATAACTGCTCGCGAGTCTGAGTTTCTCCTCGCCGAGTCTGAGTCTCTCCTCCCCAAGTAACTGTTCCGAGCGCGAAGCAAGCACTGGCCACTGAGACCAAACACTAATGAGGCTGACCAGAGCTCCAAAATTATCTCCAAGCATCACTCTCACACCAGATCAGAAACCTTGCCCCCATGGCCGAAAGCCGGGCATCAGTACCTGAGCACAAGACTTGTCTCGCCTTGCATCAATACGAGCGTCCGACATCAAAGGTTCTCGCAATAAAATTAAACACGCGACTAGAGCACATCTCGCGAGTCGCTCCGAGCGCTAAACAGATGCAGATCGACAGTCTCCAGGCACAGCCCCGCAGGGTGCGACCCCGAATCGATCCGCACAGTCATCACTCCGAGCAGTTTCCTCGGCCTCGACCTTCCTCGCAACCTCACCCCTCGCTTCGGATCATCGCGCCAAAGGCCGAGGGGCCCTCCTCGCGTCGTGCACCATACGCCAACAGTTTTGTTCGCTGTACCCTTCTCGCGAGTTACTCCAAGTGTGGAATCTAGGGGCAAATTGATCTCTGCCCATACACGAACAGTTATGTTCGCTGGTATGGTCGACTTTTGTTCGGAGCAAAGGACATCTCGCTGGTTTGATCTGACCAGTCGGAACTTTCCGGGCATCACTGAGAACCTATCCACATTTTGGCAACGCCGGTCACCACTCCTCAGGAATAGAGTCGGTTTCATTGCCGCCGAGCATGCCTACCCCTTCTTATAATCAGGTGTCGCTGCCTGGGTTTCATCTTCGTGGCCAGAGATTTTTCCGGCTATGAGCTTGTCCCATCTAGGGATTTGGCAGTTTAGGGCTTGGCTTTAGGCTCACTGTAGCAGATGGGCCTGAGTTCGCGGGCCATAGTTGGCACTCCTCTATGTTTTAGCCCGATTTTAAAGCTGCTGGTTTTCTTTTGAAGGCGTAGGTGGGTTAATTATTTTAGCAATTGGGCCAGAAATTATTTCCCAGCTCTTCCGCTAAAATCAAATGTCTAAGAAGTAGAAAAATTCAAGCTAGATTAAAGTGCTTCATGAGTTTAATATCACTCAAAGACGAGGAAAATCACAAGGGCGTGCGGAGCACCCTCACCGATTTCAGAATATATTCGGGCAATGCTTTTTGCCCACTACATATCAGGTAATTCTCAACTCATTTCCTTTTAATATGTTGCTCTCAATTATGTCAAACGTTGGGGGTACATATACCTTGAAAATGATTTTGGAAAATCCAAAATAAAAATTTTTGCTTATGCTTTGAGTTTTATAAAAGTAAAAAATATTATCCTTTATGAGAACACATAACTTGATTCAGAGCAAAATATTTAAATTTATTTGCATGCTCATATGTTAAATTTATTCATATGCTCTCTATCAAAACTCGCGCAAGCCTTCTTAAAGGTTAGCGAGCAAAATAACTCGTGCAAGCCTTCTTAAAGGTTAGCGAGTAAAAACTCTCGCGCGATCCTTCTCGAAAGGTAGCGAGACACAGTCTTCCTCGCACGAGCTTGTACTAAGTTAGCGGGAAACGACTTTAAACACTCTTGTCGAGCTAATCATCTCGCAAAGGGTAATTCCTCATAAAACCCCACTAACGAGCTAGTTATCTCAAAGGGCACCACCTTTACGAAGTTGTCAGCGAGCTAATAATCTTGTTTTTAAAACACTTCGACAATTGGATTCAGGCACAGCTAATTATCTCACTGGATCCAAACTAATAACCTTTTAAAGGCAAACACGTCAGAAAATAGGCAGCGATCTAATTATCTTGCTTTTAAACTATTTTGACGATCATGTTCAAGCGCAGCTAATCATCTCCCTGAACTCAAATCAATAAACTCTAAAGAGCATATACGTGCGAATAAATCAACGAGCTAATTATCTTGTTTTTAATTTATTCCGACGTTTAGGATCAAGTGTAGCTAATTATCTCCTTGAGTCCAAATTTACAACCTTTTAAGGCAAATATTTCTAAAACACGGACAACTATTAAATGTCGCCCCCAAAAATAATTAATTTTTCAAAAGACTCACGCTCAAGAAATACAATCTTTATCTGAGCAAGAGTCATACGAACTATGATTTATACCGCCCTCATCGGCTATGCACCTTCTTAAAGGTATGATTATTCCGCTTTCTTAGGCGATGCGACTTTACATGCATGATTATTCCGTCTTTTCAGACGATGCGCCTTAACAGGCATGTTTATTCCGTCTTTTTACACGATGCGCCTTTACAGGCATGATTATTCCGTCTTCTTAGACGATGTGCCTTCTCAAAATCTTAATTCTTGAAGGCATGATTCCGCCTTCTCAGGTGATGCTCATTTATAGGCATGATTATTCCGTCTTTCGAGACCATGCGCCTTTACAGGCATGATTATTCCGTCTTTTTAGACGATGCACCTTTATAGGCATGATTATTCCGTCTTTTTAGATGATGTGCCTTTACAGGCATGATTATTCCGTCTTTTCAGACGATACGCCTTCTCAAAATCTTGATTCTTGAAGGCATGATTTTGCCTTCTCAGGTGATGCGCCTTTATAGGCATGATTATTCCGTCTTTCGAGACGATGCGCCTTTACAGGCATGATTATTCCGCCTTCTTAGGCAATGTGCCTTTACAGGCATGATTATTCTGTCTTCTTAGGCAATGCGCCTTCTCGAAATCTCGATTCTTGAAGGCATAATTCCGCCTTCTCAGGCGATGCGCCGTAATCGGCATGATTATTCCGCTTTCTTAGGCGACGCGCCTTTACAGGCATGATTATTTCGTCTTCTTAGGCGATGCGCTTTCTGAAATCACGATTCTTGAAGGCATGATTCCGCCTTCTCAGGCGATGGGCCGTAATTGGCATGATTATTCTGCTTTCTAAGGCGATGCGCCTTTACAGGCATGATTATTCCGCTTTCTCAGGTGATGCACCTTTATAGGCATGATTACACCGCCTTTTCTGACGATGTGCCTTAATAGAACTATCAAAGACCTATTGACGTATTGAAGCCATTCTGCTAGCCAGCTTGGGGGCTGAAAGCGAAACTCCTAGCCCAGTGGAAAACGAAGATATAGAGGAGAGCATTGCTTTAAGATCGAACTCCAACTGAAGTCAAAGCCCAATTGTTGGGACAATCTGAGTGTTTTGATTAGATCCCAAAACCCCTGATGAATTTGCCTAAGTATAGTTGTTCAGGATAAAATAATTCAGGATAGTTAGGTTAGTAATTCAGTACAGGAGGACCATGCTGAAGACTGAAGAATATTGGAGTCGACCCAATTTACTGAAGTCTGGTGTGCAATCCATCCTGAAGAAGTCAGAGTCAGTTCTGCTAAAGACTGTCTGTACTGAAGCTGAAGAACGAAGCCTGCTGATCCATCCTGAAAGACTATCCTGAAGTACCATTGGCTGATGCTTCTACTGAGTACACTAAGCATACTCAGGACAGAACTTAGTCAGTGAAGAGTAAGTGTTACCCATCAGGCTGTGCTGAATGCACTTAAGACCTGACTTAGGCCTTGGTTCAGTTTACCTGAATCATGTAAGTCCAAAGCAAAAAGGTTACACATATTGGGCTGAATAACCTATCAGGCTGTGCTGAATGCACATAGGACCTGACTCAGGCCATGGTTCATTTCACCTGAATCATGTAAGTCCAAAGCAAAAGGTTATTTATGCTATGGGACAAGAGACAAAGAGAATGTCAGTAGACTCCATTAAAAACACACGTTCAGACTGAGTTATTAACAAGAGACTCAGAGCATTGAATGTACGAGGAAGGACAAATGTCTGAAGGTCAACTAGCCGTTATAGCGGAGAGCCAATGATCTTTCGACACGCATGCACGGAGTCTGCGTAGCATTTAATGCGGCATTTAATGCGTCTCAAAAGTTGCAGGTGATGTGACAACTTGCCAGAATAAGCATGGTGGTTAGGTCAAACAGTATTTCTAGCCTGCAATCTACCTAAAATAGGAAGATTTGATTTGATCTCCTCAAACGGATCTATTTTGAATCTTGCCTATAAATATGGAGAGCCTTGCACCCATTCAAGGCAAACGGGAAATTTCCAAGAGAAAACTCTCAAGAATCCAAGCATTCAAAGCATACTATAAACAACACTCTGCAATTAAATTTCCCTAGTGTTGTAGTAGGATTCACTCTGTATTTGCTTAGATCGATAGCTCTATTATTTAGCATTGTTTTGTATTGCTAGAGCTATCTTAGTTGGAAACCAGAATACCAAACCACTCAAGGTGGGAGATTGGTTGGTTAGAAGGACTGGGACTTGTAAAACGCCCAGGGGTCAGTTCCTAAGAGAGAAAGTTGGCTACTCGTGTCCCTTGGCACGTAAAACCCAAGTACCTATCCTCAGGGTTTTGAGGATAGCTTCCTGTTAAATCAGGTCGTGGACGTAGGAGTTGGTTATCTCCGAACCACGTTAAAAAGTCCCCTGTGTGCTGATTTACTATTTTGTTCAGGATCATAACTGTCATCATAATAAACTGAACATTCTGCATCGTTTTTCTATTCAGGACTGAATCAATCATCCTGAATCTTAATACTGTGCACTCAGCCTTAACCACCAGTTTACTAAGCAAACTCAGAGAAAATGTTTTCAGAAACTAAATCGAGTAGAATCTAAGGGCTCACTTTCCGCACTTACTCTGGCTCACTGAGATAGTGGTCCAACTGACTAGCTTCCAAGCGGTCAGTAGGTTTGTTATCTCTACTGAGCTTCCGAGCACTTTACTCACACTCAGCTTATCTGACTCGTTACTGAATTGTCCCTGCTGCCCCTGTGGACCTTCAGCATACTGAGTACTTCAGGAGTTCCTGATTGAGAGTGTTAGAGCATTTTTCTGAGTCTTTCAGAAAAATCTGACATCAGTGTATTCCCCCCCATACACTGATTATACTCGTTTCGGGACCAACACCGATCTTGGGGACTATTGTTGTGACCAGAATAATACAATTTTGGGCTTCCAAACCGGGATCCACCGGATCCCGGGTTTACCCCTAAATAGGCCGAATTCCTCTAATGTAATAGTGTAGGTCTTTTTATAATGAAGTGTAATGTGCCCAATTAGAATGGGCAGTTAGGTCTTTTTGGCTTTTATACTTGGCCCTCTATAAATAGAGAGCATCCTCCTCATTTGTAAGGGATACGATTAAGAGATAATACACACTTAGGCTAGGGGCTCTCTACGGAGCACTCAAAACTATATTTAAGGGAGGAGCTCTCAAGATCTTCCCGCAGTGCTGGTGTTTTTACTTATATTTATCATTTTTATCCATTTATCGGTACACCCTATAGCCACATTCAATCCACTCATAAAGCCCGATACATCGGTAACAATAAATCTCATTATTCCTCCTTCTTAGGCGATGATTCCGCCTTTTTGAAATCTCGATTCTTGAAGGCATGATTCCGCCTTAAAT